>JAUZSU010197331.1:0-11797 GCA_034780255.1 Parotocinclus maculicauda | reverse complement strand
CAGGGTGGACTGCAAAGTAAGAATTTCATTGGGCAGGGAAACTTGTTTCCTACTGTCCATATGACAATAAAGCTTTATTCTTGAATCTTGAATTGGTACATATGCCATGAAAGCTGCTGTACCACAGCAGGTAATGTATGTGTAATATTTCTATACAAAAACTTTCTATATAACAGGAAAATGTCACTCCTAACATAGTAGGGGGATTGAATGGTGCTCTTGTTTAATGGAACCTTTTGTTGAATTTATTTAATTTATTAAATTAATAAATTATTTATTTATTTCTTCATTCAATGTGGAGTTGATTCGCCCTACTAATGTGGAAACGGATATGGATATGGAGGGCCAATGTAATGCAAATCTATTCACAAAGAAGATAAATGCCAGCTAAGAAAAAGACAAATCCTGAAGATTCTAAATAACTAAATAAACTAGCAGGTATTATTATTAAATGGTGCTTCAAACATGGAAGTGCACTACAAAGCTAACTGACATTAAATATTAACACCAATCACTCAGAAGGGTTTTGTAGTATTCTGGATTAAACTGTTAAAAACATCTACTAGTCACTATTACTAGAACAAAAATTAAGACTGCAGAGTTTCGAGCATTCATGTTTAGGTTAAAGCAGTATATATGCAATGTTTAAAAAAAAACACAAAACTGAAGTACCAGACTTTGCCAGTTTGGCATCTAGATCTTCAACTGCAGTCTTAAATGTTGGACATATCTGGAAGGGACACACATTATGGAATCATTGATAATTGACTAAAACCAACTATTTACTGTAGCTGAAGGCAACAAGGTTACCTACCTTTTCGCGGATCTCATTTGCAATATATCCTTTAAACTTGTTTACAAAAGGTTGAAAGATGATACTAAAAAATAAATAGTTATAAGAACTTATGCCAAAGTCTGATTATTTACAGACTGTGAGTCAAAATAAAGTCTTAGGAAATAAATAGTGATAAAACAAGTTTTATTTCATTATATAATGTACAAACAGTGTTCACTGATACAAGATACATTTTGACTTACCTGGCACCTCCATAAAAGTTCATTTGTATGTCGCTCACATCAGCAGAACAGATGACATTAGAAATAGAAAGGTGCCCTTCATCACTCCCCAGCTGCAACACTGTGTTGAGATTGATGGTATACACCGCAAGATTGAAGGAGCCCCCATCATTACTGCATTAAAGGGATTTGTGTAAAGGAGTTGAGTAACTGTGCATTGTCATAAATCATTTAATATACACCTTATTATTAAACCTAATGTGGGAGGAAACCAGAATTAATCCACACAGGGGGAAATGGTCAACAAGAGAATTGGTTACAATAATCAAATAAAATTAATGTATGAATGTAATGACGGTATATGTAAGTGATTAGAGTGGTGCTCAAAAGTTTGTGAACCCTTTAGAAATTTCTGAATTTCTGCATAAATATGACCTAAAACATCATCAGATTGCCACACAGGTCCTAAAAGTAGATAAAGAGAACCCAGTTAAACAAATGAGACAAATAGATTATACTTGGTCATTTATTTATTGAGAAAAATAATTCAATATTACATATTTGTGAGTGGCAAAAGTATGTGAACCACTAGGATTAGCAGTGAATTTGAGGGTGCAATTAGAGTCAGGTGTTTTACATTGATGGGATGACAATCAGGTGTGATCAAGTATCATGGCACGAAAAAAGGAGATTTTTGAAGGACCTCAAAAAAAAGAGTTGTTGGTGCTCATCAGGCTGGAAAAGGTTGCAAAGCCATCTTCAAAGAGGTTGGACCAATTTACAGTCAGACAGATTGTGTACAAATGGAGGAAATTTAAGACCATTGCTACCCTCCCCAGAAGTGGTCAAGTAAATGTTAATGGCCAAGTCAAAGTCTTGACCCTAATCCCATCGAAATGTTGTTGAAGGACCTGAAGTGAGCAGTTAATGTGAGGAAACCCACCAACATCCCAGAGTTGAAGCTGTTCTGTATGGAGGAATGGGTTAAAATTATACCAAGCCGGTGTGCACGACTGATCAACAGTTACCGGAAATGTTTAGTTGCTGCACAGGCGGGGTCACACCAGATACTGAAAGCAAAGGTTCACATACTTTTGCCACTCACAAATATGTAATATTGGATAATTTTCCTTAATAAACAAATTGCCAACTATAATATTTTATCTCATTTGTTTAACTGGGTTCACTTTATTCACTTTTAGGATTTGTGTGAAAATCTGTGTTTTAGCTCATATTTATGCTGAAATATAGAAAATTCTACAGGGTTCACAAACTTTCGAGCACCACTGTATACTGTATACTGTATACACATGTCTTTGGACTGTGAAAGAAAACCGGAGCATCCAGAGTAAACCCACAAACACATATTCATATTCATGACATTTTAATACTGTATTTATGTTTTTAATATATAGTGCTACATACTATTTTACTATACAATAGTAAAAAATATTCAGTAGTATAGTACCATACAATAAGGCATAAAATATGTAACTGGCTTACATGAGACCAAAGTGTGTTTTCCAGGAACCAGTGATTGTGAGAGAGAGCCCACTCAATTTAAACAATATTCCTGTCCCCTCTGAAAAGACTACAGAGGGTTCTGGCAAATCACAGCGTTCAATATGCATGCTGAAAAGAAAGAGTCTAAGATGTAGTCAGTAGTTCTGGGGCGCATATAAAACATTTGTTTGTTTAACAGTTAATAATCTTAGCAAGATTATATAGATATAAAAAAATATTTATTATAAATTAAAATAGCTTTACATTTTTTGACTCCCACAAAAAGAAATTGTTGGTTATAATACTTACTTATATAGGACATAATAGATTTCCCCAATATAAATATTCACACTTCCTCTGACCTCTGGTAGTACAATGCTACCCATTTGATTCTGTAGCCAGTCCGTCAACCAGTGCATTACTGCATAAAAATAGTATCCAATTAAAAATCACAGACAATCTAATAAACTGCAATTAAATTGGATTTTATATTATATATATATTTCTAAAAAAAAATTCAATCAAATTGGTTTGATGAACAGAAAATATTTAGTGTTCCTCTGGAGCCTTGGAAACATTGGAAACATATCAATATGAAGTAAGTTATCAAAAGGACAGATTCAACATGCCATAAGAGCAAAGGTGTCATGTGCAGTGCTAGTGTAGAGCTGAAGTCAAATAAAGACTGTGCAGTCAGGGATAAATCCTGACTAAGCCACTTCTGCTATAGTATTTTACTTTCGTTTTCTGCATAATAATGGTTTAATGATTTAAAGAGCAGATATACTTTTTCAACATACATCTAATTCAGCTATAAAACTGTCCTGTCTAGAATGTACATAATTAAATAATTATACAAATAACTGTATCATAAATCCTTTTAATTGTTTGATGTTTTAAAACATATTGAATGCCTACATCCTGTACATGTACAATCAATGTTTAAATAAAGAGGTTTTTTAAATGATAAACAAAGATGACAGATCTTGAAGAGTCTGCTTCTATCTGAGGTGTAGACTATATTTTACTTTTGATTTAGTTTTACTGATCAGACTATATAGAACACTCTCTTGTAGAGCACTCAGTGGTTGGCTGCATTGAATGTACAGTATGTAAATGTTATACTAAATAACATCACTTGTCATCACTTGTCTTAAACATATGTATCTTTACATGGGTCTAACTAAACTGACCACAGCTAAATATCTTTTTGATTTGGTTTGCTGAACATATTTGTACAGAAAAGAGAAGTGGAAGCAAAAGGGGAAGGGAAGACTAAGTCTACACAATGTTGAATTGCTATTTTCATTTTACCCTAAAACCTTTTAAGTTTCTGTGCAACAACAAACAAGAGATTGCTCAAAAAATCCTTATCATCTCTCAGTATAATTCATATTCATAGTTGCATGCAAAAACAAATCCCAACAAGACTGACAACCTTCCTTAAAGATCCAAAGACATTCTTTAAGACAAATTTAAAGACAAATTTTGCTAAACCTATAAAGTCTTTAAGCTTTTGAGTTGTATTAATTATGCATGATACAAGTGAGCATGTCATAAAATTTCGAATGCAATCTAACATATTTATAATCAACTTTCTAATTTAATATAAATGCAGTGTATCATTACATTTTAATAGTTGTTATGGCAGTTTGAGGAACACTTATCACTTCTGTTTAAAGTCAGAAGTGATATGTTATTTTTACTAACAATTAACTCTACATTAGACCAACATTACATCTACCCAGTTTGTTTGATGAATGTTTAATTTTTTTTGCAATAGTCATTTGTGAGATGGGCCTTACCGCTTTGTAGTCCCTTCTGTGTCAGAGCAGTTTGCAATGCAGGATAGTCAGCATGGATGCATGGTATCGACATCAGGAGGAAAGCAACCCACCACATTTTCACCTTGATTTCTTAGTGTGATAACAAGAATAAAGAAACATACTTTCCTTTAGGAACAAATATTACAGAAAGAGTTAGTCATATATACTAAGACATAGATATTCTAGAAACTTTTATCCAATTGACTGAATTATTACTCACTAAAATGGTCTGAACAGGTTGCCTCCACAGATCTGAATGTGCTTACATCAAGGTCTATTCATGGGTTATTCTGATACCTACTTCCTTATTTTAAATAATGATCTGAAACCTGGCAGTAACTATTGTGGCCTATTGCCTTTGTGTTAAATCAAAATTGGAAGTTCCCAGAGCTAGCTCTCTTTACTTTTAAACAGTTTAAAAAGTGACTGATCCACCTTTAAATTTATATTATTAATTGTATATTTTAAAGCAAAACCACTTTTTATTGTTGAATCTAGTGTGCGGTTCCTATGTACATTACTGTGCGGGATTTTTTTGGAGTATGTCTTTTTCTTTTGGCAGAACACTCCATAACCTTCCCGCTGTGTAATTTGTGTTGCTCTAGACATTTAGACCCCCTCATGACAACAGTATTTAATTAGAGTGACCTTTATCACCCTGCCACGCTGCAAAATTGGATCAGGAATGGTTTGAGGAGCTTAAGAGTACAAGAGCTAAAGGTGTTTGCTAATTTTACACATTTTTAGTGCCAAAAGTATGTGAACCTCAAATTGCAGTTAATTTAAAGGTGAAATTAGAGTCCAGTGTTTTTAATCACTCAGGTGTTCATAGTTTGATCTTTACAATATGTTTGTGGAAGTAACAAACAAAGGAGAGTTTTGATAATCTCAGAAATATTTTATATACAAAATAAATGTTCTTAATGTTTTAGACCCTCCCGATGCCCTGCACTTGGTTCCACCTTCACAGAGTCCCATTCCAGGAAAGTGAGTGTTATGATTTACAATCATGCACATTATATATTTTGCAAAAAATAAATACTTTGCGGTAAAGACAAAAATGATAATATGCTAATACACCAAGAAACACACCTCATTTTTACTATAATTTAAAGTGAAACCTGTTACAATACATTGCTGTCTAATAACATTAGATGCCAAATGTGATTAATTGGCAGATCCTGTGCTTTTCAAAGATGAGAGCAGATGTGACAGGGTCTGAAGATGTCGTGGAGAAAGTTATGCCACCTGCAACATCATTCAACATGACAAAATTATTGGTGGGTCAGTGATGTTCTAGGGAGGCATACACCTGAAATGATAGACAGACTTCTATAGTAGGCTAAAAAACTGTGCCCTGACTGTTATTAGATATCAGGATGAAATCCTTGGACCCATTGAATATATATATATAACTATTATCCCTCCAGCCCCAAAAGAATTGCACATACAAATGTTTGTAATAGTCTTTAATGAACATTGACTTCTTTCAACTCATATCCAACAAACTACATAATCACCAATTTACCCGCTTGGAATAGTACATAAAACATGTAAGGAAACTTGAAGTTGTCTAGATACTAGGAGGAAGTAGTTTTTTAGGAATGCTTAGCTATACTAAGAATTTTGGTAGTAAGGACATACCCAATCAGCATTTAGGACAAGATTGTATACATACTCTTACTGGAATTAATGTATTGTTATTTATATATTTAAGTATATTTCAGATCAGCACTGTTCTACGTGTGATATATGGCTACAAGTGAAATAGATGCTGCAGTGTACAGGGATTAAACAGATATTCATCAGTAAGGTTAATGTGTGTACTGGAGATCGAAAAGAAAACAGATAGTGAAGGTCTGGAAGACAACAGGCAAAACAAACACGCTTGATACCAACAAGAACCCTTGTAGAATCAACAATGGGTTACTTTATGCGAGAGACATCACTCTACATTCATACAAACAAAGGGTTGGCTGACCTTGTGTTTGTATTAGCTGGAAATGTTATTATTAACATCTACCTAGCCATTGTTCATACATTTCTCCTATCCTGACTGGTTGATCAGGTTAACCAAAGAGAAAGAGAACTCAGCATTGGAAGAGTAAGTCAGTGTAATGTTCACCAGCGGTCCTCGCAACATCGTATTACAATGAAACCCATCCCATTTTATTTAATTGAGCTGATAAATCTGACACTAATACAGTGTTTGATATATTCTTACACAGCATTTACCATACATTGATTTATTTGCGGCTGCCTTTCATAATTTAAAAACTGTCTGTCACATATTGATTTGCTATTATTTTACTACTTAAACTAGATAAAATCAAAATCTCAATAAAAAAATCTCTTCCCTGATCTTAGCCTCAAGCCTCTCCTTTACTTGTGTGTACCCTCTTAAACAGTGTATTTATCTTTTTATATATTTATAATTTATGATGCAAGCAGGTATTTCAGAAGCGAGCAGGAAACTGAGCGTGCAGAAATTGTGCAGTGAGCACTAGGCTGCGGGAAGTGAATGCGGTGAGCTTTCACTTGTCGTTGTTGCTCAGTTTTCTTGTTTTTGCATTGCTCATTTGGTTTGTTTTGCATGGATTTACATACATTTTGCATTTTGATCTAAACAATAGCAATCCTACTCTCAGTACTTGGCACATGAAATATTTATAGTGCATTTTATATACACTATTATTTACATGCCACACTCTCACCCATGACACCCATACAGCTTACTGCAACCAATAGAAACTAATTCTGTAAAAAACACTGGTCACAAGAGATTTTCTATGACCATGATGGTTTAACTAATGGGATGGATTTTTACATAACAATTACAATGATATCTGAATAACCAGAGGTAGTCAATACATGGATACAGTATGTGTATCAAAATGTACACACCAACACAATTTCACCTGCTGCTTTCTATTAATTATATATGAGCTTGAGTACATGAATGGTAAAGTCATGGCTAGCTATCAATTTTAAGGCTCAGAGTAAAGACTACATAAAATATTCTAGAGCTTTTCGAATGGTTGCAGTATTTGTGGTCCTTATTTGTAGTACACTTTATTTTTTACTCTAAAAGGCTGTAGAAATGTAACATTTCTCTAATTCTTTCTCTATAAGAAAATCAGGTTGCAAGTGTATTTGTGTATACATGTGTGTAAATATGTAAATAAGGGTCTTTTTGAACTTTACAGAACAAACATGCATCCTTGATGTGAATTATACAATACAGGACAAGGGTGCAGTATGGAAACAGCAGGCTTTAACAGTGAAGAACTACCTATTAGGATACAATATAAGACAGGACAGTGCAAGGAAATCTGGGAACTGGAGTTCTGCATGTTCTGAGTAAGCGAAGAAAGCTGGCAGCATGCAGGAATCAGCACTGAAAAGACAGGAAAAGACAAAGAGAATGTCAAAGAACATCAAATAAGAGCAGCAAATAGACTATGAGCTGGAGTAATACTGTGGATGACACTTCTTACTGAGATCTCTGGTATTTTAGTCATGTTCACTTTTATCAAGTTTATAAATATCCATAAACAGTGATTTTTATGTTTATCAACTGCCCTAATTCCAAACCAAATTCCATAATGACATTTGTTACTTAGCTGGCTTGTTCACTTACAATGGTGTTTGTGAAGCTTTTAGAATGTATATTCCTACATAAATGTGACCAAATGACAAACAAATAAGTCATTAATCATATAATTGGTTAAATTATCTAATTTATTTTCTGGGGAAAATAATACAATATTACATATATGTGAGTGGCAAAAATTGAGTCATCACACTCTAAAGAACAGTGATATCTCTGCATGCAATCTTCAAAACATGTTTGTGGAAGTGCATCATGTTATCAGCAAAAACAATATGAGGAACTCAGAATAGTTGTTGATCCCAATCAGGCTGAAAAGGCCACAAAATGATTTGGACCCCGCCAGTAATACAATTGGCCATTGTTACTTTGACAAACAAAGATCACTCCAAGAGTAAAGTGTGTAATAGTCTGCAAGGTGACTAAAGGACCTTTTAACCACTAAAATAATAGTAAAATAAAAATATCTAACATTAAAGAAGTGTGCAATCAGAAGATCATTAAACAACAATTGTGTGCATGGTTTCAAATTGTGTGCATGGATAATCCAGGCAACTGGAAAAACATTTAGAGGAAGGATAATACCAATACATAACTGTTTGGTTTAGGGAATGATACTACCACACCTGTGAAACATGGGCCAGCACAACATACAACAATAACCATAAACATATAATTAATTCGATCAAAAAATGGTTTTAGACACCTAACGTTTTGGAATGAAGGTCCTGAACCAAGTCATGGAAGAAATGTAAAGAAACCGAACAACTTCACAGAATTAAAGCCGTTCTGTACATACAAATGGGGAAAATAATCCTATAAGCCGTTGTGTAGGACAGATCAACAGTGGGGGGAACTTTCTAGCTGCATTTATTGCAGAATAAGTGAGTCACAGCAGATACTGCAAGCAAAGGATTACATAACTTTAAAACTAATAGATAAGTAATATTGGATAATTGTCCTCAATAAATAGATGACCAAGTATAATATTTTTTCGTTATATAGTTTTATGTGTGTTTGAAGCAAAATGTCACACAAAAATGCTCTCCTTAAACTGGCTAAATAATAAGAGAGTAAAACTGTGCATTCGACTGTGTGCATGTACCTTCTTACCTGTAGAAAGTGATTAACTAGCTGCAGCCTCTGGCTGCATGAGATAGTGTCTGGATGGCTCCACCATACTGCCACAGTGTGCGTCACTCCTACAACACAACACGTCATGTTGCCATTACTAATCATAACACGCTTACTTCTACTGAACATCAATAAACAACCAAAACAGAAAACTTTTTAATAATACTCTACATTACACATTACCTGTTGTCATTGATGTCTGTGCTGTTTCCTGAAACAATAAGATTAGATATTAAGTAGATATAGCTGAAAACAAATGCATGTTCATCAAGTACTACCAGTAAGATTAAAACTACACTACGTATATAGAACTGGCACATACACACCAGTAGTTTTCAGTATATACACTAACCATTTTCTACATCCAGTGGGTAGGAGCTTAGTATGTCTATGGATCTCACAGTGCTGTAGCCAACTCTGCAAAACATAGCAACATATTAATAACGAGCAGAGCAGTCAAGAAAATAAATTAGAAGGGAAGAGAAAGGAGAACTTACACATTGGTTTTCTGGGGAGCAGGCTTTTCATCTCTCTGGAAAAGAACATTACTGAACGATGTTACAGGGTCACTGCTGTGACTGGAGACAGACGTAGTTGGAGATGTAGCAGTGCCATAATGCCCAGCCCTCACTGGCTTTGCTATGAGAAAATAAAGCAAACAAAAACAAGTTATTTAATTTGAAAATCTATTTTTGTTTACTTTCAACTCCAGGGGCAATTCTAGGATCAGCACTTTAGGGGTGCTGTAGTTTTTGTTATTCCCAAGATTGAGAAGGAAGAACATGTGACTTTTTTTGTAGTGGAAACGTTGTGATTGGGAAGAAACCAAAAAAATCGGAGAAAACTTCTATTATTGCTTAGCCTTCGTACCAAATGTCTTAACAAAAGTGAGGCAAGAGGGCGGCATTTTCAAAATGTTCATCTGTATCAAATGGCACTTCTTGCTTTACTAAGTACATATCTTCTATGTCATTTAAAGGAGCTGTCCCTTATTCATTGATCTGTTAAAAAGGAGGTTGCATTTCCAGTATTGCAAAAAATCTAATGCAGGGGTTCTTAACCATTTTCATAATAATAATAATAATAATAATAATAATAATAATAATAATAATAATGTGCGTCACAAATTTCCCCCAAGGAAGCAGCAGAGCCACACTCAAGAGTTGGTCGAAAACAGCAGGCAAGATTCAGAGTAAAACCAAAAGTCAGCAACGGAATTACACTACACACGGAATTGGAAGGATGATGCAAGAATCGGTTTCGGAAACACCTCGGTGAGGCACATTTATCACACAATTAAAATTTTGGCCGGCAAGATTTTTAAACTTTGCTCACTTATTACTACTCATAAGTAATCGGCTGCTGAAATGACAAACTTTTTTTACATTAAGCTTTTTAATTAAAAAAAAATTAACATACAATTATTAATTTCCCTTTAGATCACATGTTCTTCATTTCAGTAGTAGGGATTACCTATGACCAGTAGTAACTAAGAGAAGTTTGGTGTTCTTAGGTCATTGATTAGGTATATTAATCCTTATTATTGACTAATAAAGGACCTGTGTTATAATGAAATGTTTAATCCTGTTGCAAACTATTACATGCCATTGAGTTTTTACAATTTACCACATATTATTCCTAAGGCACTTCTTTGCTATAAGTTAAAATATTTGGTAATAAGGAATATTTAATCTCATTTGATATAGATATTGTCAAAAACTTGAAAATTGTATTTCAGGTCTGTAAGAGTTAAAGATATTGTCCAAGGGTAAAACACCAACATCCACATACAAGCCCAAAATTTTGGCCCAATCCCTAATCTGCTTAACTCCAAAAATGGCCCTTCTAGCTATTTCCCAGTGATCCATTAGTTATTATCTATAGAAGCTGCTGTACCAATCAGAGCAGTGTGCGGGCGGCGCAGTGTGTTGCGTAGACGCATGGCATCCCGGATGCGCTCCACTTCCTGCTGATAGCGGCGCCGGTCGTTCATGGCACCCTGCTTAGCATCCTTTAGTGCCGCCTCAAGTGCCCGAACGCGCTCAGCCGTAGAGCGAAGACGCTTCTCCAGCTTCGGAAGCTCACAGCGCAGATCTGCATTATCACGTACCAGCTGGATGAAATAGAACTAATGTTAATCAGGAGATTTGTACAGTATGCTATATGATTCCATTTTAAGAACTTAAAGATATAAACATATTGACATTTCTTTAATGATAGTGAATTACCGTCATCCTCAAATCTATATAATACTCTTTTTTAATGTATGTGTTGCTGGACAATGCCTCTTTCACCTGTTTGTGAACCTTTGTAAGCTGGTCCAGGTTGTTCTCAAGAAAGGAAATCTTCTGTTTCTGGGTGTTAGACCCCCCACTATCATCAGGTCCAATTTCTGAACTCTGGACAGAAAAACAGGGGATATATGAGATATATATGAGATGAAACAAGTACAGTCGATTCCGGTTAATAGGACCACTGGTTAATGGGACCAGCCACTTATTCGGACCAAATCCTAAAATACAGAAACAAATCCTATTATATACGTGTAATGTTATTCGCTTATACATTTCCATTTACTACAAACAGCGCCACTTAGCCACTGCACAAGCGCGTCAGATCACACTGGATAAGTTTTTCAAACGTTGATTGGAATTTAGTAAGACCTTGTGTTTTACAGCAATTTGCTTCGCATGCTGAGTACCTATAC
>JAUZSU010197320.1:0-11797 GCA_034780255.1 Parotocinclus maculicauda | reverse complement strand
TAATCGGACCAGCCGGTTATTAGGACCAAAACGATCGTGTCCCGATGTGGTCCCATTAACCGGATTCGACTGTATTACGATTCATGATATCACTGATCAGCCAGAACAATATGACCACATGCTTAATACAGTGGGTGTCACCAAAACAGCTCCGACCCCACAAGACCTGTGACCAAGTTCTGCAGGCTGTGAAATGAAGCCTTCATTATTTGTTGTTCCAGCACATCCCACAGATGTTTGCTGGGATTGTGTGTGGGTCGAAAAATTTGAAGATCAGGGCAACACTGAAAAGATTTTAAGCAGTGTGATGCTAGATGCTAATGCTACGAAGGGGTGCACTTGGTCTGCAACAATGTTTAGGGTTCCAGACCCCGGGTTTCCCAGCAGAACGTGTTTGCCCAGACATCCAACACGTCAAATATGAGAACCAACTGTTCTTATCGCCTGTTACATCCCAGACGTTGCCATGTGCACGAGTAACGAAAAAATAATTCATGCTCATAAGTGTTTATCCCAGCATGATGATAATAAATGAGGAAGGATATTTCCCTGCAGCTCTTCAGTCTCCTGTAATCTGACTCTGGTAGTTAGATCTGATCATGAACTGATCCACCTCCTGCCATGGGCGGTCTCTCTTCCTCTCACTCACTCACTGTTCAGACTAAACGCGAGCTCGGTCCGTTTCTCCGTTAAGTGAGCGCGCGCCGGCACCGGGAGATGGAGCAGAGAGAACATGAGCAGGAGGAGCAGGAGAAGCAGGAGGAGCAGGAGGAGCAGGAGGAAGAAGAGAGCTCAGAAGTGGATCTGCACAGCGTGAAGGCTCTGACTGAGAAACTCCAGCTGCAGACCCGCAGACCTTCGTACCTGCAGTGGCAGGAGCGCGTGCGCAGCGCACCGTGGAACGGAGGAGGCGCGCGGGTACCGACAGAGCCCGGGGAGCTCAAGAACAGCGGAGCACCGCGAGACATCTGTGGTTTTAGTACCATCGACGACGCGCTCGAGTTTCTCCGGACAGAACTGGTATTTTTAAAATTATGATTATAGTATTATAAGATTGTTACTACACTTTTAAATATGATTTGTCATTCTTTTTATTTTGATTTATTTACTACTACTATAGTTACAACCATTATTTTCTTAAAACCATGTTTTAATTAAAATGATTTATTATAAGAAATTATTTGTTTAATCATCATCATCATATAATAATTATTCTGATAATGAAATAATAATAATTACCTTTCTTACAGTATTGGTATCATATTATAACATAATAATTATAACAATAATAATAACAATTATTATTACAGTATTACTATAGTATTACTACTACTACTAAAATTAATACTGTTACTATTAATATTATTAATTCTATTATATTATAAATATTTACATTATTATGTATAATAATGTTATATTATTATATTGTATTTAATTATATATTATTCTATATATAAAATTAATCTATTATATAATATATTATTATTATATATAACAATGTTATAAGAATGTTATATTATTATGTATAATAATGATGATAATAATAATAAAAATAATGTAAAAAATTATTATATAATACGTATAAGTAAATATGAGATATTATAATATATCATAGTATTATAAATATTACAAATAATAATAACAATAATAATAATAAAAGAAATAATAATAATTATAATTATTATTATACAGTACATATAAGTAAATATACGATATTATACATATTATAAATAGTAATAACAATAATAATAAATTTACTAATATAACATTAAATCATACGGTCTAATTTCAAATTCTGGGCTTCCCTGGTCAATTTGACTAAATAAACAAACAAACAAAAAAAAGTATGATCCGCTTGTGATTTTGGAAAGTATGATGGTGGTTTAATAAAAGTTTGTGTGTCATATTAAGAGTTTTTTCTGTGTTTTGGTGCTTTTTCATTTCGACTCGTGTATTAAAACATAATGTTATTACTGTTTCCTCTCCGCCTGCCTCAGAGGGAGATGCAGCTGCAGGACCAGCGTTTGGCTCGTCAGCTGATACGACTGCGTGCTGAACTTCACCGCCTGAAGGTGGAGCGGGTGTGTCACGGGCATCGCGAGATGCTGGACGACGCCCTGTTCGAGCTGGAGGAGTGCGAAGAGGAGTGCGACCTGCTATGCGACGTCCCACTCAAGGCCACCTTCACGCTGTCCACGCCACTCAAACACCTCGGACTTACCAAGATGAACATCAACGCCCGCCGTTTCTCCCTCTGCTAAACAGGGGTGCCTTTAAAAACGAAATCTGCAGGGTTCAAAAGATCTCAGAAGACCTCTGATTGATCCTAGGTGTTGGATTTGTACAGATTTTGCTTTACTTTTTTCACTGTAGCGTCTTCAAGACTGACTTCAGATCTACCAGCATTGGATCAGTGATGTTTTGCTCACGGTGCATGAAGAGGATTCGATCCCTCGCTTTGATAAACTTAAAGCCCCTGAATATCCATGGGCTCAATACAGCCAGGCCAAAAAGATAAGAGGTCCAGCTCTGGAGAGATCCCAGCTCTGGTACTTGTTAAATTTCTTATTTTGTTCACAGTTCTTACAGATCAGACGCCCAGATGTTCACCACCTTCTAGAAACAGAGGTGTCCTCAAAACCAGCTCTTGCAGGCAGGTCCCAAAGATTTTACAGAGCTTACAGGCTAAAAGGTTTTGAATGCAGATATCTTCCAGGTTCTGTCCATTTATCAGAACATCTAAAACATCTATGCCCCATGTTTCTGCCTTATCTAATATAAATTATGGTGCCTTCAAGATCTTCAAAGGTGGAGATCTTAAGCCGGACATGCCTTAAAGATCTAAGGTTGTGATATATTTACGAGTTTTGGAGAACACAGGTCTCTAAGATGATTTGATGGCTTTAAGACGAGATCTACAAGCTCTTCTGATAGATAAATTGTTTGCTACAAGCACTAGATCACGGATGTTCTGCTCATTGCCGTTGAAGATTAGATGAACCTAAGTGCCTCTGATAAAGCCTGTGTTACCTTTCAGATAAACGTTGCACAACTGCAGTGTAAAGATTAAATATAGGCCATAAAAACTTTCTCTAGACTTTTACGCAAGATCTCTTTCCACGGCATTAATCCAGGGCTTCTTCTGTGCTGGGAAACCTGGAAAAAATGGGGATCAATAAAATTAGATTCTTTTTTAAAGCACTGAAACTTAAATTTAAATGTTAAATGTTAAAAAGTTAAATGTGTTGCAAAAAAAGTGCCTCAGGAGTTACCCTGAATGTCCCTTTAAGGTTCAAATGTCCCTTAAAACTGTTGCAAACAGGTTCTTAATGGTAAAATAATTCTTTATGAATAAATGTATAAATAAAGAATAAAAAGTAAATCCTCTCGAGCCATATTTCTTAATCTGAGGGAGGCACCAAACATCACAGGAAGGCTTTGTCTGCTCTGAGATGCTCTGAGTTTGTCAAAATACAATTTGCAATTTAATAACATTAGAAAATGCACTTAGTGAAAAAGAAACTGTATATAAACTGTATATAAAATGACTAACAATTTTTAATAAGCTTATGTTGGACTTTAGCTAGATGTTTAGCTATCCAGAAAAGAGAGACATGACCAGAAAAACCCATGTTGGAACAAGAAAAGAAATACAGCTATAATTATGTATGTTTGCCAATAAAGATTTGCAACGAATCACTTTATTCTTTTGGTCTTTGTGTGCATGGGCTGGGGTAGAGGGGGAGAAGCTTTTCGTAGCTACTCGTCAGGGGGGCTCCAAGGAAAAACCTCTGCACTAGTCCATCCAAGTGACCAACATGACTTGTTTTTCTAGTTGGGGAAACGTTGGGAGATGGTTTTATGTGCTCACGTTCTGCGTTGTATTGTGTTTTTCTGTTCTTGCTGGATTGAATTGACTTTCCAAACTTGAATTTCTTCCAAGAGAATAACTTTCCCTTCTCAATCCAGTTTTCTTGTTCTCACCATTGTTTTCCATTTCGGATCCGAAACCGTTGCATCGTTATCCACGGATTCACTTTGCCTTGTTTCAGCTTTAAAATATTAAATGTAAAATATAAAAGCATCCAGCTTAGGACATCACTCATCTCGTTCCCCAGACTGTCTGTGAGAACGATATCTGAGAACTAAACTAAATATGAAACCCATTGTAACAACGTTAGAGGAACTCATGGTAAGAAGAACCTGGACACAGAACATTTCTTATTTTTTCATCCTGGCTTGGCAGTCTTACGGGAAGCATAAGGTCCTGCTCGAGATTTTGACATCCCATCTCTTGTGGTTAAAATAACTGCCCTGGCTAGACGAGTCAGATAGGAGAGAACAATCGCAGCTCTCACGCTGATCCAAGACCAACTTAGCGGTTTTGTTCCATTGTTATCCAAACCACAAATGTCATAACCAAAATGGTGTTAAGCTAATAATCCCCACTAACAATGTTGTCCTTACGATTCTTTGCACTTTTGCTTTCTAAAACATTCACTCTGGCTTTTTTTGGCTGTCCTGAGAATGTTGTTTGTGATGTTCTTTCTATTTGTTTTGCTATAACTGTGAACACTGGAAAGGAGTCTATGATTAGGTTTGAGTTTTTGTGATATTAAGCTTAAACATCTGATACACGTGGGATAAATTATTCTAGAAATGCATTCTTTAATCAGAATTAATTTGCTTGCAATAAAATAAAAAAGACTCAGAAATATGCTGAGGTGTATTCACCTGTGTATTTATATGCATTTCTTTTATTAAATTTTGAAATATGACCTCATTTTTGTAAGCTTTCCCTTTAAGAAAAAGGCATTAAAATAACTCCTTTCCATCAGAAACTTTCAACTTTTTATCTTGAACTACAAATATTTAAAGAAAAAACCCAATAAATTTATAAAGCCTAAAAAACATGATAAGCATTTAAACCTACCGTGATACGATCTAGAAATAATCTAAAAATAAGTTGCAGTTTTCGCACCAGACACAAGGTCTCTGGATTTAATTCTGAAAACTAAGCCTTAACTTTTGAGTTCCAAATACTAGGATAAAAATAATATGAATAAATTTCATCCCTGTCACCGAATAAGTTGTTGTTTAAATATGTTACAACAGTGAGTTCAATTTATGTCCCAACTTTCACTTCAAAGACCAAGCAATAAACTTCACTTCAAGACTGGACTTCGGACCAGAAGGTTAAGGTCTGGACCAGAAGGTCCAGGGTTCTGCCAAGCTGCCACAGTTGGGTCCTTTAGAACGACCCTTAACCCACAATTGCTTGGATATTTCAAATCCAAATAATCCCTCGAGAGACTAAGTACATTCATAAGATCATAGGATCAGTATGAAGTGCTAAATTAACAGCATTTAGTATTTAGACGCCCTTTTCCAAAGTAAACATTTATCAGAGCTTTCTATAACAGCCTTCTGTGACAGATTCCCCCAAGCGGGACTTCCTTAATCACAGAAGGCTGTGAATTCAGATTCTGGCTCTCATAAGCTCTCACTGTTGGACCCTCGCCCAATGCATCAGTTTGGTTCTAAATCGCTCTGGAAAATGGTGTCTAAATACTAAATACTGTCAATGTAGCACTTCATAACGATCCTGTAAAGTTCCCACAAAGTACACAGATCCAACATCTGAAAGACGTCCTCAAGTGACATCATTCCCCTAGGGCTACATCACCATGCCCTTAAAATCAATAATCTGATCTCCTGCTCTTGTTTGAGAATCTTTTATGCGGACCGAAGTTCAAACACACACCCACTCTGGGTTTAGTGACCTCACGCAGGCTGTGCATGAACAATCCTTTCATGAGCACAATGCACCGGTCCTGAGCCGTTTGGTTAAAACTCAGTTTCGAGTCGATAACTCTTGACGTGCTGCGGTGCTGTGTTAACCCGTTGCAAAATGTTGTCGACTTCCTGCAGTGAGTGCACACCATCTGCAGAGTGCCAAACCGCAACAAAACCTTGTGTGGTCTGCAGTCGGAGAGATCGAGCAAGAAAAGATGAGGAGAGAGAAAGAACAAGAAAGGGGGTGGAGAGAAGGAAGCCTATACAAGGAACGAAGTGAAATATGACATAAAATAATCAGGCGCCCTTTACTGAACGACCAACAACAGCTGAGGTTTCAGTTCTTTTTTTGTACATGACATTAACCACTCTAGCTTCTCCAATGTTCTTAACTGTGCTTTAACTGGCATGTGCGTGTACTATAAACAAAAAAGGATGACCAGCTAATCTGCATCGAGGTGTAAGGCGTCCAGTCGATGTTCACATGACCCAAAGTTTCCGACAAACATTGCCCAGTCCATCACACTTCCATTAATCTCACTCATCGGACCAGACGCCCATTTTTCCATTGATTGCTTCAAGGTCGAGACTCATAAACTTTGTTAGACCAGTGAGCCATGTTGATGGTCCCTCCTCGGACCATTATCAGTAGGTACTCCCGACTGCTGGTCCGACAACCCTTGGCGTATTTGAAACGCTCCGACCCAGTCATCAGCCCATATGCTCTGACCCTTGACTCAGGTGTCTTAATATCTACCAATTTCTCCAACAGTTAAAGGTGTGGGAAAGTCTGTATTCAGGTTGCATCTAGGCTGCAAAAAAGCACCGGCCAAGGGTCAGAAACGCTTCTCAAAGGATTGTTGGGTGCCCTCTGCCCTCCCTGGTTCATATTACCAGCTCTCAGTGACGTGCCTGAGAGAGGTTTGTCCTTAGAGAACCATCATCCTGCTTTTCACTGGTTTGTCCGGGGGCCCCAGGGTAGGCGCTTCAGGTCGCCGAGAGCTCGTACTTTCAGACTTTAAAACGATTTCTTCTCCTGGTTTATGAGGACTTTAAACAACAAAAACTTTTGTGCAATAACCGCATGTGGAATCATTTATTAGTCAAGTGTGCAATATCACATCTGGCTGTGTGTCACTTTTTTCAGTACTGTGTTGTTGGTGTTTATTTTATCTAAGTGTTGGTCTTATGATTGTTTGTTTGGACCCAGGTTTTAGCTTCTGAATCATATAAGACATTTTTCGGGTTTTTGACGTCCAACACATCAACTATGAAAACCAATCACAGCCCTCGATGTGCACATGAACATAATCTGTGTTACACTCTGGCTCGTCCTATATAACATCTCATACAGCTCAGAGGACCTGGACCTGGGTTCGAACCTCAACATTAGGGTCCAACCTAGGTCCTGGGCCCAAACAGCACCTGGTGCGAAAAGCCGACAAGCTGTTAAAACGGGTCCTTTCTTTTTACGACATGAATACACTCTACGTGTGCATAAACAAATAAAGGTTTGCGTACTGAAAATTGCTTAGCTACAGTAACGCGCATCAGACCGCACCACGTGTGCTTTGTGGAGTGGGAAACTCCACACTGGAACATTTCAGGGACCACGTTTTTGCTTCAGACTCGCACCCAAGTTTCCACCAGCAAATAAAACAGTCTCCCTGCGGTTTTCTGAAGCTTCACTGTGCCACCTGCTTCACCGTGACGGAATGCTAACCTGGTTTTCAGAGGGTTCTTTCGAAACGTTGGCACGTGGATGCAGCTGTAGATGTGGACGGCACCTGTGAGATGCATGTCAGCGACAGGAAGCTCCTCAGGTCGCTCTGCGTCTTAACAGCGTATCTGCATGTCTGAGAGGTGCGTGAGCGCACATACTTTTCTGCTGATGGAGAGGATGTAAGCTCACTCACAAAGAGCCAAGTCTGAGAAGTCGAACCACGCTCCTACGAGCCTCCTGCGGGTTTACGACGTTTTTCTTAGCGATTTATCTCCAGTTTTGTTGGATATGACCATGCTGGGCAAGCCGTGCCATCAATGAACTCAGAGGTCTTCGTCTTGGAAGCATCAGAGGCTGCACAGCTGTAACAGGTAATGTCTAAAGAGCTTAAGGATGTAGCGAAAATATCATTATTGGCAAACAGACTGCTTTTATTAACTTTTGAAGATGATTAAATGATGAACTGTATTGATTTATACATATAGAACTCATTGGGACCGGACCACACAAAGTCCTAACACTAAACTTATATGACTGTTTATTTTGAACAGATGTGTATGTTGGATGACTATATAAGGTGTCCCCTAAGTCTTACGACTGGCAAGCGATCTGGATGCAATCAAATCAAATTAACAGCGGCTTTTCATGAACTTGGATCCTAAAAATCTTTTCTTACACATATAAAAATCTTTTCTGAATCTTTTCATGTCAAAATGAAGATGGAGAGATTAAAAAGGAAGCATTTGATTTGATTTAATTAAACAAGATCATCAGAAAAGCAAATGAAAAGTCACAGAAAGTGGTTCGATGACGCAAATGAGATGCAAACTCAGTTATGGTGATCGAGGAGCAAGTGATATATTTACGGGGGTGAACTCAACAGGAGCAGGTCAAACTGGACCAGAGTGCCCCCACATTGTGTTCAGTAGGGTGTATGGTCACCCAGGAGTGTCAAAACACACCAGTGATGTAGCATGGACAGGATCAGATTATCCAGCACTTCTTGTGGGATCCTCTTCATATTCAGTTTGAAATCTAAACTCATTTTTGTGAGCAGTCTATATCATCTGTCCAAAAAAAGATTTCCATTTAACCAATGATTTGTGTTGTATTCTACATAAAGAGCCTTTAAAACATGTTGATTTTTAAAAATCATTAAGAAAAAAACGTTGATTGTCTGTGAATGTAGAACCATAAATTGTTGGTGTTTGTGAATTTAAAAAAAACTATTTTAAAAATGTATACAGAAAAAATTGTGAGGAACGTTTTGAAATCCGGCACTTGTTCAATTTAGGTATTTGTTTACATTTTTGTGATGGTATGAACACATTTTCTCTTATTTATAACTTAATATATGACTGGTATCGTCTGGTATCGGTTTTAAGTTTTGTTTCATTAGTATAAATGTATAATGCAGGCTACAGCACGAATAAAAAAAATACAAAGCCCACCTGTTAGTTTGTGTTTTTGAAAATATAACATCAAACTTATCGTATTTTATGAAATAGACTGCTCACAAAAAACAATCCAATATCTCCTAATTTATGTGACCAGTGTATAACAAGAAAATATATTACAAAATAGTGTCATAATAATCAAGTGTGCGTACCATAAAACAAGATGAAAATGTAAGTAAACATTATTGAATAAATAAGTAACAGAGTACGTCCTTGACCTCAGAAAAGAAGAATAAAACAAAACGTTTTACACTATGTTGCTATTTAGAGCCATACATTGTCACTCGGGGTGTATTAAAGTTTAGTTTAGGTTTGACTGGTAGATTTCTAACGCCAAAAAGTTTTAAAATGAGCCGTAATTTATATAATTTAAATACATTTATTGTCAGTGGTCAAGAAATTAGCTATGTCCATTTAACCAATAAACAAAACATATGCTATGAAATCCTGACCAGTCATAATTGTACATAAATATAACAATACGTAACATAAAAAAAAACAAGAAAGATACGTTCAAAATCCCAGATCAGTAAAAAAAGGAAATATTTGCGAATACGTGGCTTTTTGTTACATTAGATTACGTTTATAAATCACAATTTACACAGTTTGTTACTGAACCAATATGAAAAAGATAATCTGTATTTTGTATCAAGTGCAAAATAAAACACACACACACACACACACACACACACACACACACACACACACACACACAGTATTAAAACTCACACACACACACACAGTATTAAAACTTACACAATAGAACAGAAAAACAGAAAAATTCCTTAATATGAAGAATCTTTAAAAAAAACACTATGATGTAGTTATTTTATGCATCCATATTCATTTGCATTATAATTAATGGTGATTTGTGATGGTGATTTTATTCCTGTCCTAACAGGGGCTGGTACAATGGGGTCATTCCAACAACCCTGTGTCACCTAGTGAGCTGAACTAGGTAACTGGAAGCAGGAAAACCCAAACAATCTGGTCTAGGAGCTTCAGTGAGCTCAAAGATTGCATTCAGGAGCAGCCCAAACAATTTATCTTTCACTTCTATGTCCCAAAGTGGTTAGAATTGCTCTTTTAAAAGTGTTATTACAATTTTTTTAATGTTTTATTATAATTTAGTTCTGCAAGCTGAAATTGGATGCTATAACATAACAGAACAGAACATCTGGCAACCTTTTGCTGGTTTATCAAAACGTTTAGAGCTCAGCACTTTCAATTCTGTCTGGATGGAACCCAGGGATCAAACCAAACCAAAGAGCAGCTTCTGAGCTCCATAAACAGACGACTGAGTCGATTTAATTGGAGTAAATTTGCCAGATTATGATATGTAACCGTTATATAAACCACGTAACGCTGCCATGCGCTGTAGAGCAAATCTGTCATTCCTATTCCTATGTCGGTCCTATTAGGCCTTGTTTTTGGCAAGTCAACAAAAGTCTTTTGTGATTTTGGGTTTTCCGATTGGCCAAAAAAAACCCAAAAAACCTACTCCTCCACACAAAGGGTTATTTCTGTGATCATGCGTTCGGGAAACACCTCCCTCTTTTAATTACTGAGAACCTGTGTCATTTTGCCAATAAATAAATAAAAAGATTAAATTTTTCAAATCGATTATAACCCAATCCTAAATATATAAACCTATAACAATATAAAAATACCATCAAAGCGAACCAAACTCGTCAATCAAAACAAATTATCGAAAAAAATTCAGTCCAAGAGGTCATTATTGTGCTTCTCCCTACAAAAACATTTTTATATTGAACATTTAAGAGTTCATTTCTCTAACATTAATATCGTTTGCAATAACATTTCATTTTCCTTCGTCATTTTTACATCGTTGGTCATAATAATATTCGGATTATTTCTCTAGATACGACCTGCTAACTGTAAATTCTCTCATTTCTGCATGGTTGATCCCCTAACTAAACAATTGTGTACTAAAACACTGAACCATTTTTATTATCCGCTCCAAAAGCACAACCTTTCAAAAAACCATCCCACTACCTTCCGGCACAGACTTGGGTACGAGGATCCCACAAGCCTGCTAACCTATTTAATAAGGAGCTATGAAATGATATCGCTAGCTTTCTCCTAAGCACTCAGTATCCTATAAATAGGCAAGTGTTAGCTTCAATTATTGTGAAAATGATTTTTAATCGCTCTTGCCTGTTCATAAGTATTGAAACACAGTAAAATAAGACCTAATGTAGCCATTTATGTAGTAGAAACAGCTCATATGCTAAATAGAACCCTAAGAGATGCATTAGCATGCATTAGCAAACATGTTAGCACAGTTTCTGAGTTGTTCACATGAACATGAACCAGAGATGTAAGTCGCAAAAGTCCAAGTCAAGTCACGAGTCTTTTGGCTAGAGTCAAGTCTCAAGTCAATACAACATATTTAAGTGTATGATTAAAAATACACAGCTATATATATATATATTATAAATGTAAAAAAAACCACAACAGATAAACTTTGTATAAAACACAACTGTATTTTTACTTTAATGCTTCCCTTTTCTTTTTTTCATTTCTATGCATGTTTTACTAACCAAAAAAGACAATTTCCTTGTTCTTTTCTCTCTCTTAAACATTATAAAACATAGAGCACATGTTACATGTTCCCACCCTTCGGTTATATATAAGAATTTTAAATTCCCTTTAGCCTGTAGGCTACCACATACGGTACTCCAGCTGAAGCCATGCTACCCTCGTTTGATTACATTTGACGTTTCTCTTCGATTTCCCGCTGGCGATAAGCGGATGTTGTGATACGTCACGAGACAAGGGGCTGCGTCCCAAATCACCT
>JAUZSU010197309.1:0-11798 GCA_034780255.1 Parotocinclus maculicauda | reverse complement strand
AGGATTAGTGAACAAGAGTCATGGAGTGACAAATCCAAGTTCATAGTGTTGTATATGGTCATTACATCCCTGCTAAAACAGCCAATCTAGTGGTGGCCTGAGACCTTTTCACTCCACTGTAGATCAAATAACACCAACATAAGGCACCTTTATCGGGGGACAGCAGCAGGAATAATGTTTATCGTCAAACCACAAGATGGCACTGCAGGCCACTCACCATATTTTGTTGGGAAGATCTCATCATCAGTCACTAGTTTCTGTACCAGGCTCATGACGAAGTCCACATACTGAGGTGCTGTACACTTGGTCTTCTTTCCTTTCTCATCATACCAGTGGTATGTTCTGCAGAGAAGAAAGAGAGATGCATTCATGCATCAATCTACTCAAGCAAAACTATTTCTTCCAGTTCAACCAGAGCATCAAACGTAATTATTACTTTAGAATAGAATAGAATAGATTTATTGTCGCTGAGAAAACAATGTTATAAACAAAGTCAAAATAGTGAAAACCCAGAACTGCTTTTCCACGAAGTTTCAAACGATAGGTCTGGAAAAAAGGAGGCACTTCAGTTTTTATGATATCATGAAAACTGAAGTAAAGGGAGACACTGCTGTCCCCTTTTTCCCCCTCCGACTCGTTACTCATGGTTGTATGATGTCACGTCAGCCGCTGATTTTAACGGCAAATGAGAAAAATGTCCATAACACAAGAAACAAATAGGGTTTACACAATATACAATTTCAACAAGCTGCCGAACAGAACTGAGCATGCCCCAAATCATGCACTTCGTATTACCTAGGAGATCCGGAGTAAACATGGACTTACAGCCATTTTTAAACAAATGCACAAGTACAGCACTAACTATTAGTAGGCATATATTAATGCACGTATAGCTATAGTAGTTTATTTCCTCCCACACAAAAAAATATTATAGCCAGTGCAAGACAATGTTCTAGTAGTGACCAGATCTTTTTTTTTCCCAGAAACTGAACACAGCCCAAGTCACAGATGCAGCAAGAGTAATGTCCACGTTAAAGACTTGCTAAACGGGTTAAGCCAGTTGGTGCCGAACCAGTAACGATTTTTAACTGTCAGCTACACACCCATATACTACTGCAATGACATTTAAAAAGTATTGCTAATCTTATATAATTACTGTCAGTAAATAATGCCACAGTAAATAATATAACTATATTTTATGTTACGATGAACAATGATTTTATATAAAGGAACATGACTGCTGTGAAATAATCTCCATGAAGCCCTGTAATAAATTAGATTTGAGAAACATACCAGATATGCTTTCACTGCCCATTTTTTAGACGTTATATCAAGCTATTGTGCTAGATTAAATATATATGCACCCAACACTGGACTTTATGTGCTGCATGTTATGTATGGTAAAAACTGCTACAAAAATATGATTCCTATTGCCTTATTATGTCTCAACCAGTTCAACCCACAAAATAACAAAAAATAACTAGCTGACTGGTCATGTTCATTACTGCTGAAGTTATTCCACAGATTTTTTTGACTGGCTTTTCTAGTGGGGAGTGAGAACGTAACATTATGAATATTCACAGTGCCTTTAAGGGTGAAGGGGAATTCAGTGGAATATCAGGTTTGGAAGGTTGAGGTGTGGTGATGAGTCACCTAGACTTGCTCTACAGGTCCACACTTAATCTGTTGAAAGTACTAACTAAATTTTCATAACTCAGCTCTGGCCAAACAGGACCAACTAGTGAGGTCATGAATTTGTAGCTAACTAAACAACAATGCATAGCAATATATTGATCCATTGACCCATTTCTAAAACACTGTTGCAATGAATTGTCCAGAACCACAAAAAAACATTTTTATAACTGACATGATTGGGTAACAGTAATAAGCATTTACCACTTTATTTTATTCAGACTTTGCTGCCTCAACCCAGTACACCCTACTCACATTCTGCTTGTTACTGTAATAAATTACTCCTACTGTTAGTCCTACATAATTGAGACAACTGCAACTTTTAAAATGAGTAAAACAAAATTTTATATCCACATGGCATGTAACCAATAATTGCAATTGTCTAAACATTAGATTGAAAAGCCAGTTAATCATGTTTTATTGTCATAACGAGCTTGTAATGGGTAAGACCGCAGTCACTGGAAAGTGCGGTCCACCCCTTTACTTAAGCTCATGAGCATTCACATCACCTGAGCATTACTCAAAACATGTGACTTGAACTGCCACTTTTGTTTTTGCTGTAAGAAATGAAGGTATGTTTTTATCAACGTCCTTTAAGGGATTTCCTTCACCAATTTTAACATCAGTTTGTATTTCATTTTTAATATATGATCAATTATTCGAACAAGTAAAACAATTTACGTTTGTTAAACAATTTAATACATAAAGTGTATTTTACTTTAGCTTAAACCCAAGAAACAAAAGCATGCAAAACATTTTGAATGACTGATTTTACAATTTCATCTCCTATCACTATGGTATGCTTTGAATATGTAATCGTAAGGATTTTAATATCAGATCAGTGCTGACTATTTGCTGATATGTTTGGGACATATGTGTTCCAAATGACTACACAACCATCATAAAAATAATCCTGTGCTATCCCAACCTTTCTCCTCTACCACTACACCAGTTATGCTACAAAGTTTAGCATTACCAAAAGGCAAATGGAGAATTATGTTAATAAGAGGAATGGCTGTCAAGTCTTAAATGACATTTGGTTTTCAGCTATTGTGTTTATGCAAATTTCTCACCTGCCATTATGCAGCTGTGTTATAATTAAGTTGTACGTATTCCCAACACTTAGCCTGCCGGTGGTCACTTTTCCGGCTACAGAAACCACTATTCAGAAACGTTTGAGAAGTACAGCATCAGTGAATCAGGTACTCACGTATTACATGCTGCCATGGCTGGACATGTTTCACTCGTGCAAAACTCTGATATAGTGCTATACTGCAGGTTGATAAGATTGAAGAATGTTGTAGCTGTGGAAAACACAAGAAAACAGGGAATTTGGTAAAAAAAAAAAAAAGAAATAATTTATGAATATGTAAAGGTAGGATAGTTTACAATCTGATTGGAGATATTGTGAAAGGAAATGAAAACAAGCAACAGTTCCAGGTTCATGTTTAATGTGAGAAAAATTTGTTCCTCAAATGTATAGGCTTTGAGATTCTATATTCTGAATTATTCAATAAATATCAAGCAAGCATTTCCCTAAACAGCAGCTTTATTTGTTACAGCGCTGTGCAAAAGTCTTCTAGAAATGTACAATAAAAATATAATAGAATTATATACATTTTAAAGCAGAAAATACAAAGACAAAATAAAAAAAACTAACTAAATGGGCTTCTAAGGGGGGGGGGGTAGTGACACGCTGAAAAAGCACTGCCACCTTTAACAGGCTTCTTAAGACTATTTTTTTTCTATTTTTAATGGTGCATAAAAAATAACATGATCATTATACATGTAAAATATTTAAAACAACAAATTTAAGAGTGACGCTTTGGACTAAGCTCTTTGCGCAGTACTGCTCATCCCGAAAAGTAAACCCACCCTGTAGTGTTTTTAACAGCTTGCTTCCCTGGAATTAGTTTGCTTATTAACTAGAACAAACTAAACCTACACAACTGTGGCTAAGGCTACAAGCCAAATAACAGTTCCTGACAACTTTACCATGGAAGATAAATGGGTTCAGTGTATACAGCAGATCAGGCAGACTGTGCTAACTTACTGTTGCTGGCCAGCCATTCGTTGAGATCTATCTCTCTGGGCAGCACCACTAGGTCTTTGAGGTCAAAGTCCACCACCCGCACTTTAGTGTACTCTGGCTCCAAATAGTGCTTCTTCTCCTCGACGAGAGGCTTCTTTACATTGGTCTTTGTTTTGGACTTCCTATAATGCACAAAAATAACCAGCTTAAAACAGAAAGAGTCCTTATTAAAATCCATATGTGCAAAATCCTTGTCACCCCCACCCTCCTTCGCATCTGGAATTTGAGGATGCATTCCATGTAATTTAAAACTTAACTGTGAAAGCAGCTTTATGCTAACAACACTGTTTTAAAGTGTAAATGTCAAAACCACACGGTAATTCCCGGTCCTAAACTGGGAAATGTTGGAGGTCACCAAGCAGAGCAGTGCTGTAAAGGTGAAAACAGGGTAATAAAGCAAGGTAAGACACAAACAGCCAAGTTATATGTACATAATCAGTAAAAAAAAGAAAAAAAAAAAAGAAAAAAAAGATTGTTAAAATTACTATTGACAGGTTTATCAGCATTTTTTTTTTCAAAATTCATTCAGTTCACACCACACTAAATTACAGGTAATATTTAGTACACCGTTAATGTCACTACTGTATACATATTTTCATTCTTCCTTTCTCCACACATACGATCAGTTGATAAATTAAAAAGGGATCCAAACCAGCCATATAAAAGTACATTGTACAATCTAGGATTTCATTGTGTTTGCTTAAGTGCCTGAAAAATCTGATTGGTGCTTAAATCTAATTATGAAGGAAACACCAATAGCGCTTTTTGTCATTCCAAGTACAAGTTCTTGCATTTGGGTACTTGCCGTTACAGAGTACCGTTAGGAGTATAGTAACATTACAGTTCTTATAATGACTTTCAAAACATTTTTTTTTTCATAAGCTGTTCCTCACTTTCTGACTATAACACAAATTATACATCATGTGCTTAAATCGTCTAATATTCAGCTGAGTAACTCTATGAGTAGGAGTACATGAGCACAGTATCAAACCTGATGCATGTATCAGGGCATCCCTACTAATTACAATAATCTAATGATTAGTGTGCATGTACTGTATGGAAACGTGTTATTTTTTCCACAATGAGTATGTTTCAGCAAATCAAGTTTTAACCATGGAAAAAGGGTGTGCCATTTTTATTTTAAACCATCTTATGTCCCACTCATTTCAATTCCCAGTACTCTTTGATCTTATTTTTCTAAGCCACAGAGCAATGCAGTTTTAATTTGTTTTAACACATAAGGCACTCAATTTACAACCCCCTTATTAACTTTAATTTCAGTCTTCTCTACGCCTCTCTTCACAGGGTAATCACCTCCTTCCTTACAGTTTTGTCCTCCCACTCTTTCCCATTCCCAAAGGAATAGCTCAGACCAGGAAGAAGACTTAACCAAGCCTAAAGAACGCTTATTAAACCAATTGGGGTTCTTTTTTGCTGTCGAGAATGCATGTTATTAAATCTTCCAGTGATAAAAATCTAATTGTTTAAACGGTTGTACCTAAAGGCCTGACTAGGTTACCTTAAGGAACTAATTTGATGTTGTTGCATGTCAGTATGCGTGCAAGTTCACATTACTGCTCTGTTAACTTCAAGTATGTTAACTTTGTGAGCTAGCTGTAACATAAGTTAACATCACCTGGTGTGATGTTGACCCAGCATGTAAAACTGAATAACCAGTCCAGTCCAAGGTCCCAAATTAAAGTCAACAGAACAGATACTGTCCTTTTCCACTTCTCTAGGACTGGCTTACATCATTAAAACCCTACACTCAGCCATTTCTTCTGCTGATCTCAGAACAGCCTGGCCAGTTTCAGAGGGCACAACATCTGATGTGTACAGTTGGTGATGGCATGAATAGGAGCCATAGACAGGGTCTGAGCAAGTGTCTGACTGATAAGCACAGCTGAAGGAAAAATACCTAGCAGACAATGGAAACTATACTGCAGAAACTAATGAGGTTACACTGATTCAAAGTCATCTGAGCTGTAAGTGCCAGATCTCCGCAAGTGAGTATTTCAAATAGCCTATAGAAAATGCTGACGCAAACACCAAATGCACCAGCATAATACGCTAACAAAACAGCTGATCTACATTCTTTTTATGTACATATGGCCATGTTGCTACTGGTGCTCCTTGTCAAATGTCTTCTGTTATGGATTAGGAGATTATAATACCTTTTATGGATAAGAAATCTGAAAGCTATGGTCAAAACAAACCAAAACATTGTGTGCATGCGAAATAATGGAAATAAACGAAGAAACAAGAAGAAAAAGAGAGCGCTTCTGGCAATTACAAGTTTTCTCTAAAAAAGTACTAACTAGCATTTTAAGAATCTGCCTCATTACACGTTATTCACAAAAACAATGCTTTCCCAGAAACAATGGAATTTGCCAAATAAATTACGCACCACAAAAACACACTAAAAAAAACCCAACAGAAACATGTAAAAGTCACAAAGAATTCTTCCCATATAGAAACATGGAAGAGGTAGTGTTTTGAAGAGGTTAATCGCATTTTTTCGAATCATATTGGAGTTGTATCTTTGTGAGTGTAGCTGCAAACATGACGCTCCTTCACTAGAGCTTTTAAAAAGAAATAAATTGGAAGCATTCTTGTCTTGGGTGTACAGCTTCTGCACTGGGACAAAGATCTTTCAGGTATACACCCAGGGTATTAAACACAACCCAGTCCACATCTACAAGGATATCATGGGCACCGAGTGAAAAGATCCAGATTTCACACCACAAAAACAGGCCGGCAAGCAGAGCAGAACTGAGCTCTGTTCTGACTCAAACAGAAAAGAGGGGAGATGAGCAGGAACTTCAGTTGTACCACATGGATCGCACTGCCTTCTGAAACTAAAAAACATGTTTAACAAAAAAAGCTGTCATCAGACCTACTAAAACCTGAATGGCTACACTGTGATATATATGAATTATTCAACAATGTTTAAAACGATAATTTAAGCAGACTTTGAAGTGGTTGAATTCATTAAATGAATGTCATTACGCAAAACGGTAGCAACTCTTTGCAAAGCCCTGTCTGTTCTAAACTGATCTTTAATTCAAATTCATATTCAAAAGACTATTCAAATCCATATTCAGGATTACATAACTGTAGAAGAGGAATGCTTTGCTTTTAAAACAGACTTAAGGTGTACATGGTGCAAATCAGTAAGGAAAAGGCATGATGCAACAGCCAATGCTCTATCCAAGAATCAGTGCAGGGAATGGCTGGCTACTTTGAGAAAAGGCAATAACCTCTCTCAGGATCCCTCTCCCGTATTAGAAACTACTGCACTGCAGTGCCATCAGTGATACCAAGCCATCCATATCTAACTGAGCTTTAGCTTTCAAAGAACCAATAACCAACTGCAAGACTTTGGCATATTAAACAAAGATAAAAACTGTGAAATGTAAAAATAGGGGCAAACAATCCATTTGGAAAATTGCTGCATAATGATACAACTTGGCCTGTTGAAGTGGTTTTGCTGTCCTATAAAGAAAAGTGAAGATATGTACTGAAACCATGGAGATAAGTTCCTGTTAACACAGAATCCACACCACTGAGCTGATACAACAAGGCCAATCAGCATCACAACAGATCAACACACACACACACACACACACACACACTTTACAATCCTCCCCCAGCTCAGGGGCAACACTTGTGTACTCCTTGAGTGTGCAAGTACAATAAATACAGGGTGAAAGTGTGAAAATGTGCTTTAGTATCTCAGTACACAAAGCAAGTCAAAGAGGCTGGGTAAACTAATTTGCAATATAACTTAGCATGGAATGCTTTCGTATTAAAATCACGGCACATGATGCTTATAATTGGAATCATTTTAAAAGATGCTGATACCATGCTACATTCTCTAGAAAACTTTGTAATGATGTTAAATATTAACACTTCAAACTGAATGTCAATCTAGAAACATGTTTACTGTTCATGCTATCCTACCCTGTATGCTTTGGCTAACGCTGGTGAAGAAGTTTTATTCTGCATAATATACAAGTACGTGTCTATAACTGGCGGAACTGAAGCAGTGCGTGTTAAATCGGGATACAAGTAATGCAGTAATATACAAAGTTGAAACGATAAACCTAAAACAAGTGCACATGAGTTTTAGGGTACATTATGGTCAGCATGGCACTATTTAAAAGTAACTTCATTCAGTTATGTGCACCTTTTGCAAAAGGTAAAGATAAATCACCAGACTAACAACTAGGAATGAGAAGGTATATTTTTATCTAAAGAAATGACCGTTGTGTGTGGCTTATCCTGCTGAAAGTTGTGTATTGAGATCATTTAATTTGTGGGTTTTTTGTTTTGTTTTTTTACACTGTGCTCTCGGACGATGTGTGTTTAGAGAACGACCGTACAGATGCAGGAACGCTGTGAGAAGATAAGAAAAAAAACAACATGCCACAAGTTCCAGTGAAATAATGTCACTCCACGGGAATCACCGTAAAAATGTAACCTACTACCAATGATCAGAATCAAGTCACATGAATGAGGAACAACGTCAGCTTGTGGGGAAAGTTTCAGCCATGACTTCAGACGAGTCTTAAACGTCAGCGTCTCCGACTTGCCAGTGCATTTTTTCCCTTCGAAATAAAAGTATTAATAAAAAAAAGTTTATTTACCTTAAAACTTTGCCTACGGCCTGAAGAACCATTTTGCACTTGAATCCACTTTTTGAAGTTTTCTGTGTGTGCATATCAGGAGAGTCGCGATCATACATCAGAACGCAATAATGATCAAGTGCCTACCCCCGCTTCCCGGCCTGTGCGCGCGCTTACACACTGGTGTAGCTACACCAGGATAAATCTCAAGTCCGTCTAAGAACCGCCCACTGCCAAGATCCAATCAGAAATAAAGTGAGGCGTGGCTTCAACTCATTCCCCCACGCAGATTAGTATAAAAAGTACATATATATCAAGTCCCACTTTAGTTAAACTATTACTCAACCAACCAATGTAGGAGCGAATTGTTTCAGGTTTGATCCACATTATAGTGGTTCAGTGGTTCACTGTGAGTTACGCGACAAACATCAACGCACGTATTCTCACTCACTCATTCAAATGATCGTTTGATGCTGGACAGGGTTCCTGGAAAGCCGGTGCCTAACTGGCAGCATTGGGTGCAAGGAAAGAATCGCCCTGGATAGGGTGCCAGTCCATCACCAATCCCCACCTACCCACTCATACTTTATAAATGCCAAATTGCCCAATGCAGGTCTTAGGAATGTGAGAGCATCTCTGGAAGAAACCCCCACAAAATTTCCACATGGCCAATGGCTCGACTGGGAATCGAAGTTGAGGCAACTGTGCTACAAAGCTGCAATTTCAGTCCATAACAGTCCACAACAGTCAATATACCGTTGCTGTCAGTCAGCTGTTTGGTCACTTTGCAAAAGCCTTGGTGGTAGTAAAGCTACACAAATTCAATTATTTGATGTTGGTATTTTATACAATGTGCTTATCATCTGTAGCAGAGGTAGCACATGGTCTTCCTTTCCTCATAAAAGCCAATGTCATTGTAGTATTTGATGGTTTTTGGCACTGCACTTGTTGAAACTTTCAGAACTTGATATACGATTCCCTATTTTTTTTTTTCAATAATAAAGACTGTCATTTTTCTTTGTTTAGTTCACTTCGTGGTGCTTTAGAGACACAGACATGGGAAGGACATGCAACACCAGGAGGAGCCTGGGGTCAGGATTGGACTGGGTATCGCAAAGCTGTGACATAACAGTGCTAACTACTGCACAACCATGTTGGATAGTACAACTACGTCATCTAATTTACAGGACTATCTGATTTCAGTGGCAGATTTTTAGACCTCACCCCTGCAAACTGCTCCATAAATCAATCCATCACCAGTAAAAACATATCTCTTATCTAAAATGGTGGCTCTATGTCATTTTGTGTACTTGGAAATTTCTAACTTGTGGCAAAGGCAGCACAATGGAACACTCAATCTCAACCCTGAACTCTACCCATGTGGATGTTCTCCTCGAGTCAACATATGATTTCTCCACATACTCTGGTTACCTCAGACATTCGAAGACATGAGCTAGGTTAAACTGGTCTTTGGAAGTTGCCCCTGTGAGCATTTAACTAGAATAGATGCCACACTACTTCATGAAGAGTCACACTGCTGGGTTGAAGTTAAATATTTGTTGAAAAAGGTCTTTCACAAAAATACCCATTTGTTTCTCTGGATATAACGGAGTATGCCTCTAAAAATACTTCTATATACAGAATGTAAATTCTCTGTGCCCTGTTGTATTCACCCAAGTGTTAAGGAAGGTATAAATGACATGCCAAATTCCTTAATTTATTCTTCAACATGCAATAGATTAAAGATGTGCTGAACTTCATAAGCTACAAAATAACTACTTATATCTTTGGTAGAAAAATAATGATGAAGTACAATACAACCAAACCTTTTTCTCTTTCTCTTTTGCAAGCTGAGGATGACAATTCTTTAACAATAACAACCTCATCCATGTAGAAACTTTAAATGGAACATACACAGAGTAAAACTATCACACGTTTTCTAACAAATTTATCATGAATATTATCATTATTGTATCAGAGCAGATAAGACAAATAATGAATGTATGTATCAGAGGTTTGTCATTTCTTAGAACTGTTACACACCTCAGTGTCACAACACTGACCTAGGTGGAATGGGTAGGGCTGAATTCTGATTGTCTTTATCTGTGTGCAAAATCATGTTTTTCTCTTAAAGCACAGACGAGTCATAGATAAGTTGATAAGGTTTGGAAAGCGTCACTGAGGGTAAAAATAGGCACCCTCCAGACACTTAACAAAGGAGCCAAATTGTTCCTTGACTCTGACATCAACAGAACCAATGCCATTGGCTCTAATGTCAGAATCTGTGTTTGCTAACTCTCAAACACACACAACAATACTTCTAATGTTTATTCATTTGATTAAAAAACCATTAACATATTACCCTAATTTCTGAAAACTAATTAATTATGTTGAACTGCACATTCAATTAGTACTTTATTTTTTATAATAAAAATGAGGATAAATGACACTAGACATCGGACCAGTCTTTCACAGACCGTTCATAAATCATGGTGGCAAAACAGAAATACATTTTTCACTAATGAAACCTGACAGAAGGAAAAACATTTACTACCTCCCAGTGACGTGGGTAAAAGCAAAAAAAAATTGGGTCACAAGTATTTTTAGCTAACTGCCGTAGTAAATATCATTCTCATTACAATCAGTATAACCCTGACGCAGTAGGATTTTTATACATTTCATGCAGGATTTCTAATTAAAATGCTGATTATCAGCCTTTAACATTTCATATTTTGGTCATTATACCCAATTCCTCATGACATACATAAATCATTAAAAAGAAGAATGATTAAGAGTAACTGGGGTTTCATCATTTACCCCACCTCTAGTCAATCAGCTAAAGTTCATAATATGAAATGTCTGTTTACTTTGCACTGAAGACATTTTGCTGAAGCTACACTGAAGGAAAATAAAATAATTAATGAAAAAAAAAAACACCATTTGGTGCACCAAATGAAGGTTCTAGGATTACGATGAATACAATCACAAAAATGACAAAATATTTTTGTTCAGTACTTCACATTATGACCTAGATAGCCATATTGAAACAAAGTTACTATAATTATTTTTTTAGATGAAGGGAAATGCATGAAATCAGTCAATGGTCAAATTAATCACTTTATAATTAAAATTTCTAAAATACCAACACAAGTCTAAAAATGCAAGAAAGTTAAGCGGGAGCTTACAAATGAAATATAACAAGAAATGTGGTAAAAGATTCTGTTACTCCCAGGTAGCAGCGTCTAAAATGTGTTGGAAGTATTAACACAATGTAAAGGTTATGTTTGTTTATTTAACGCTATTGGCAATGTCACTCACACACACACACACACACACACACACACACACACACACACACACACACACACACACACACACACACACAC
>JAUZSU010197298.1:0-11798 GCA_034780255.1 Parotocinclus maculicauda | reverse complement strand
TTGGAATAAGGCTGTAACGTAACAAAATGTGGAAAAAGTGAAGCACTGTGAATACTTTCCGGATGCACTGTATATATTTATGTTTGGCTGTATAGAGAACAGTTTTTGTGAAATTATGTTCCACGACTATTAGGACTGAGGGGAATAGTCTGATGATGACGTTTTGGCGGAGGTGTGCATAATCAAAAAAAATTTCTGTCCCCTTTATCTTTAAATTGAACACTATTGAACTAATGGCAATAACGGAACTGTGGTATAATTGCAATAATATACTTTTGTTTCCTGCTAAAACATAAGACACTGTTTTACTGCGGTCTTAATCATGAGGTCATACTGTTATGATGGGACGTCCTGGAGATCTAGCGAGACCATTCCTGGACTCGCCAAATCCCCAGGAACCCCACAAGGTATTAATCGGAGCCCAAAAAATGCAATGATCCACAGACAGACAACCAACTTAGAAAAACACAACACATTTATTAATTAATACAAAACAAGAACCCCAGTCCGGCATCGAGAAGATGTAGTCCTTTTTGCCCGTCCGGGATCCTGAGACCAGAACCTGGTTTCTCGCAGCCGGAGAAAGCCAACCTGGCTTCTCGACAGATGCCGAGCCGCCGCGCAGGGTACCAGACGTCCCAGGAAAGAGTGGACCCAACAGGAGTCCGTGAGTCCAGTAGCGGCACGGGGGCCGCGAGTCCTGAGGCGGCAAGAAAGCCGCGAGTCCAGACAGAAGGCTGGGGTCGTCCCGGGGAAGGTGGACCGCTGGTACCGGAACAGACCACCCAAAAGGGACAACCACCGAAACCTCATTTCATGGAAGGCATGGGAGCCAAGGTGATGAAATGGAAACCAAAAACATGTAGCAAAACAACTAAACAACAAACAAACAATGAACATTCAATGAACCGGCGCCCACGATAGTGAGCGTCGGGCTTAAATAACGTGCACCTGTGGGAAAGGAAGACGAGAAACAGGTGCACGAAATGAAAAAGGGTCGTGAACGACAGAAACGAAAACCAACGTTCGCCACGGGGGAAACCAAAACAAAACGCCACCTGGGGGATACGCGAGAATGTAAACAAAAGGTGAAACGGAAAACCACGTGACGGCCGCGGCGAACTGGAACGTGCGCGGCGCGAACCCTAACACATACACTGTAGCACACCCTGACTTGTATTATTATTATTATGTGGTATGTTGTTCTCTTATTGGTTACCAGCAATATATCATTAAATAATATTTACATGCAGTACTTTGTATGTGTGTGCATATGTGGGAATGTAGGCAAATGTGTGATAATTTTTTTTAATTACCTTGATATTTTGTCCATACATTCAGGTCAGAATAATAGCATTAGCTCCTAAATATAAATACATGTTTACACTTTTAACAAGTAAACGAAACAGAGCAGTTAAATATTGTAGTATAGTTTGGAAAAAAAATACTGACACAATAATACAATAACAAAGTGTGTTTTCACATTTAATCACATTCACCTCTTTAAGGTTCTTCATATCCCCCAATGGAACGCTGAAGATTGCCAATGTGACTAAGCAAGATGGAGGCATTTACACATGTATTGCCAAAAACCAGTTTGGCAGCGCAAGTTCGACAGGCCGCCTTTTGATTACGGGTGAGTATCTCCCAAATGTCACACTTTTTGTGAATATCAGAATTTTCTAGTTGTTTAATTAAAAGCATTGAGTTGTGGTGTTGCATTTATGGAACCCTGCAATGTACAGGGTGTACCTCTGCTTTCATTCAGTGAAATTCAGGTTAGACTCCAGTCCCTCCTCTGAGACTCTGACCAGGATAAGCAGGGCTAATACAGGTTGCTTTGCTTTACTTTTTTCTTCAGGATGGACTGTTTATGATTATATTAAACAGGATACAACCGGAATAGAACAGTATATAACAGGGGTGTGTTTTTTTATTTTCTCTTGCTTTTTAGCTACACCCAAACACAGTAAACAAAACATAAAAGGCAGCTTTTCAGTTGCAACACTTGTATGCTTTTTGAGCACACTGAAACACGTGGTCGAGGACAATGACATAGAGAGACACAGACAAACAATGCTGCACCTGCATCCACTATGATTAAATGCAGTTTTTTTTATTGTTTGTTGTTTATTACAGGAGCATGGTTACATTGATCTAGTCAGAGACATTCCTACTGTGACAATTTAGAGTAACCAATTAACCTAATGCCAGAGTACCTAGAGTAAACCCAGGGAGACACACAAAATCAACACATGCAAACTGCCCACAGGCAGAGTCCAAGGTCTAAACCAAAACCAGGGACCTTTGGAGCTGTGAGGTGACCTTATGACCTCACTAATCATCCCAATTAAATACATAGAAAATACCATTTAAATAATTAACTTATTAACCTTGGAATTTTCCCTTTAATATCTTCATTATATTCCAAACAATGCTATTCCACACCTGCAACATACCTTCATTGTAAAAATAAAATAAAATTACCAGTGTCAGGGCTGAATGAAACTTCTAAACATATATTTATGAAGGTAATGATATTATGCAAGTGATTACAATATTAAATCAAAATGATTTAATCGGGGTAGTTTAGTGGGCTTATTGGGTAATGGAGATTATAGTACTATGTTTAGCCGACTGGATGCAAGATGAGATATATTTGGACATGGTGACATAGAGGTTCTGTATGGTGTCCTGCATGACATTTGCCCACAGATGTTATAGCTGGGCCTGTAGATCCTGCACACTCATAGGCTGTTCAAGCTGGTGTACCAACTGGTTCAGTAAATTCTCGATTGGTAACAAGCCTTGTGACCATATAGATAGGTCAAGATAGACCAAGGAAGTGTTACAATCCGGTGAAGACATTTCTGGGAAACCCTTACTGTGTGTTAACAAGCATTACGCTATTGTAAAATTCCAGCTGGATGCCCTGCCATGAGAGGCAACACTTTGCTGCAGAGTTGTCTTTTCATCAGGTGACAGACTGTCATTTGCGATGACTTCTCAGATGTCATTTGCAATGACTCCTCACACCAGCAGTTGGGTCAGTGTGCTGCTCCAAAACAAAGACAGGATGAAAACACAACACCAGCCCTCCATACTAGAACCTGACTCCAAACAAACCCTATATTAATCACTAATTAATTATATGGTTCTTGTCTGTAGCTGTGCAGGTTTCTCATTCACAACACCATGTATTACATGACAACAAATCTCCTTCTACCAAGCACCTAAATAGTCCAGAGACAGGGATGTGTAGAGAAGGTGTCACCTGTGTCTGGATAGTGTACAACAAAACTGTGGAAGCTGCTTTTGCTTCTCGGCAGATCAAACGATTCTCTGTACTGGTGGTCTGTCTGGGCCATCCAGAGTCTGTGTACCATGTGTGTGTGAACTTAAATGGCTTTGAAGCCAGACACCAGTGTGTGATTCATGCATTGACATCCTTCAAGGGGCCACGGCAGGGAAGACAGTCTAAGCAGAGGGTAAAAGTGATTACTCCAGGTAGAAACACAGAGTTAATAGGCGTGGAATGGATAGGAGAAATGAAATGCTGGCAGACCACAGCTGTAGCAGTTGCAGAAGGCATGCACCAAATCATGTCTTAAACCATATACCAACATGAGAATAATAATATTATCAAAAGATTCAGAGAATCTGGAGAAATCTCTGCAAGTAAGCGGAAAGGCCAAAAACCATTGCCAGTAAACATATTTAATCACACTTAAACTTTACCATGCAAAGCAAAAGCCATATATCAACAGATGGCTTCTCTCATCTGAGATGGACTGACGCAAAGTGGAAAAGTGTCTTGTGGTCTGATGAGTCCACATCCTGATGAGTCCAAATTGTTTTTGGAAATCATGGGCGCCGTGTCCTCCGGACAAAGAGGAAAAGGACTGTCCGATTGCCAAGTGATTGAAGTTTAAAAGTCAGCATCTCTGATGGTATGGGGGTGTGTTAGTGCTCATGGCTCACATCTGTAAAGGCACCACTAATGCTAAAAGATACATATAGGTTTTGGAGCAACATATGCTGTCATCCAAGCAAGGTCTTTTTCAAGGACGTCCCTGTTTATTTCAGCAAAAATGCCAAGCCACATTCTGCATGTGTTACAACAGCATGGCTTCGTAGTAAAAGACTGCGGGTACTAGACTGACCTGATTCAGAATTCAAATTCAAAACGAGTGAATATTTGCAAAAACAATAGCCTATCCATTTTAAAGTTAAATATCATGTCTTTGTAGTGTATTAAATTGAATATAGGTTGACAATAATTTGCAAATCATCATATTTTGTTTTTATTTATGTTTTACACTATGTCCAAAATTCTTTTGTAATTGGGGTTGTATGAATATTAGATATAAATAAATTGATTAAGGGAATGAAGTTCCTTCTTTCCTGGGGCTTCTGTTAGGCATAGTTTTGCCTCTAGGGCTCCCAGAGGGCAAAGCCAGAATCACTCTGCATGCTCTGTAACACTAATTGCATTATCACAAAGTTTAGAAACTTTTTTCTTCATAGTAGTCAAAAGTTTGGTTGTACGTGAACTTGCCCCAATGCTTTTAAGCATTGCTGGTGACGCTGTCTACACAGTATATCTCATTTAAAGTTTTAGTAATTAAAATGCTAGGATTATGCACCAACTAAAATTTCACAGTGATGATTTCAGGTTGTTTTAGACTCTTACTGCTGTTGTAGAGAAAACACATTAGTGAATGAATACTTGGTGTGTTTATATTATGAAAAATAGACTCTCAGATGTGTTTAAGAAAACCTAGTTGCACAACCTTAAATTATACTTTGTTAAAGCATTTCTTTACTTTTTTATAGCACTCAGTTTTTTGTTTTACATGTTTTGCAAAAAACACTTATAAATCTTACAAATAGCAACTGCATGTACTGGGCACTGTTTTATTAGGTTGGCTGATTTTCAGTTGAATGTAGGTACAGGCTCTGACTGGCCCATTCCAAAACAATTACTTTGTGAAGCCATTTCTTTATTAATTGTTATATATGCTTTGAGTTCTTGGGTTCTTTTGTTTTGTTCTGCATAGTGAAATCACAATTCCTCTAGTATACATCTGAAGGTTGACTGGTATGTCAGGCCATTTGTGAGTTCCTCCACTTTTCCTTTCCACAAATTTCTGCAGCTCTTTTAATACTGATGTAGGCCTCCTTCCTCCTTGACTTTTCATCAGTTTTATAAATATGCAATGTCACTGTTATAACATTATCTCCAACTGAATTGTTGTCTTCATTGTGTTCCATAGTATGTGCAACGCCAAATAAAAAAACGGCATAATCGCTCTAGGATTGTATAGAAAATGCAAATTTAAAAAATAACAGTAAAAAAGAAAAGAAAACAATTTCAATGTGTTTTACATGTGTGTTGACATTTGTCACACAAACCTGAGCTGAAGACCTGCAATCGCCAATCCCTAACCATGTTATATGGGTTCTGATATATATGGTAAGGACCATCACACAGTTCAAATACGTATTGTGGTCAGAATAATCAGTAGTCCACATAACCAGTATTCATGACTAAAGCTTGTCTTCAGAATTTGGAGGAAATAGTAAAGTAGAATAGTAAAAGAGTAACAGGAGAAAAGAAGTAAATAAATGTGTAATAGTTTAGCTTTTTTTTGCATATTTCTGTATCCAAAACCTGACATTCTTCCTTACAAAATGTATGTTTTATGGCATGCTAATTAAAATAACATAAAACTGTGTTTGCGTGTGTGTGTGTGTGTGTGTGTGTGTGTGTGTTTGTGTGTGAGCAGCTTGAACCTGATCTAATCTGGTGGCTCTGTGTTCTGTCTTCCATTCAGAGCCGAGTCGGATTACACAGGGCCCCAGCAGCATGGAGATCATGGTGGGCGAGAGCATTGTGCTTCCCTGCCAGGTATCCATGGATCCAGAACTTTCTGTGAGCTTCTCCTGGGCCTTCAATGGCCAGCTCATCAACTTTCAGCATGACTCTGAGCACTTCGAGAGAGTTGGTGGAGTGAGTAAAACAAAAATTTTTTCTTGGCAGATTGTACTGCATTATTTCAGAGACTTTTAGAAGAAACAATGCTAAAAAACACAGTTTACAGAATCTCTGGAATGATTAGTTAGCAAAGATGTCATGTACGTCGAAGGTGTTTTAATATTGACAATAAACTTTGGTAAACTGTCGCAAAGAATGTAGGAATTATAATTCCTAATTCACTGGTCTATCTGATGTGGAATTTATATAAGCAGTGTTTATTTATAAAATATTGATTTGCCGAAGAGTGTACAATAGTATATGAATGGCGTTGGTAATTGTAGGCAAGACAGAACAGTAATGTACAGTATCTCACAAAAGTTAGTACAATCCTCACATTTTTGTAGGTCTTTTATTATATCTAATATAAATATATTGGCCACACAAAATATTGAGACTTTAGACACAATTTGGACCTTAGGGGTGTACTCACTTTTGTTGGCAGAGGTTTAGACATTAATGGCTGTCTGTTGAATTATTTTGAGGGCACAGCAAATTTAAACTATTATACAAGCTGTAGAGTGGCTACTTTTACAAATTATCAAAGTGTCATATCTTGTCCTATGAAAAGATATAATAACATATTTACAAAAATGTGAGGGATGTACTCCTTCTTGTGAGATACTGTACATTCATTATAAATCGTAAATCGTTAGAATAATTACATTGTGGCACTTAAGACTGATAATTATGATCTTTATTTATTTCAAAAACTCGAATATACATGGAAAACATATTTGCCAGCTTACCCCCGGCTCCATTTGCCAAGACGTAAGTTTACTTGTCTTCATCAACGATGGGTAAAAAGCACAACCATAGCCTGTCACCAGACATTTAACGTACTTTCTCCACTGTGTCAAAATTGAGCCGATGCCAGATTTTCAGCAAATCCAAAATTGAAAGGCACAAGAATTAACTGTGTCATTCTAAAAAAAATTAAAAAATTAAGCAACAATGTAATATGGTTAAATGGCTTCCTTTTAGATATGTAGTGCACTGTATAGAGTGTAGAATGTACGTGGTATTATTCTAAGCTGTATGTGGTGCACTACTATATTATATACTATATATAGGGAATATCAAATTATTTTATTTTTAGTCCTATTCTGCTTCATCTTATGATTATTACAAAGAAGTCAGGGCTCAGCTCACAGGTGGTGGAGATTAGCATAGAGCTTCCGGAGTTTAGCTTGAATGACCTGCAGCTCAGCTCCATTCGGCTCTGGCATTTAACCCAGCCTATAAAGCAAATGCGGGCAGAGTAGGAAAAACATTTGTAAAGTACTGTTTCTTACTACTTCTAAAATTGTGAAAAAGACTAGTTTTCAGTACATCTGAATTTGTGAACATCTCAGAGCAAGCAGAGGTAATGATATTGAAATTAATTGAGCTTATTGAAACTAAGTGAATAATGATAACAATAAAGGGTAGGGGACCAGTCTTTTATGCAATGCTAACTAGCTTCCATCCAGACATTATCTTCCACTTAATCTACATGGGGTCGGTGCCCACACGGCAACTCTGGGGGCAAGGGCAGGAACAACCCTAGATGGGTTTTATAGGGCACACAAACACAGTCAAACACTAAGAGACACCAATTAACAAGTAATGGACTTTGGACTGTGGGAGGAAACCAGAGTACCCTGAGTAAACCCATGCAGACACTTGGAGGACATGCAAACTCATTACAGAAAGGACCCGGACCACTCCACCCTGTGATTGAACCCAGGACCTTCTTCCTGTGAGGCAGCGGTGCTACCCACCGAGCCACTGTGCTACCGCTAACTAGCTTTAATTTCCTTATTATAGCCATAAATTATTACAGTATATACATACATGTGTTACGTACATACAGTGGAGAAAAAAACAATTTGCACAAGTTTTTACACCTACAAAGAGTGGATATGTCTAATATTTATATTGTAGGTACACGTATTGTAGGTGTAATTACAGAGGTCAGACATTTTCTGTTGTTGCCTTCTCACCAAGCTGCTTGCATATTGTTCTGTAGTCCATCCCATCCTTGTGCAGATCTACAATTTTGTCTTGTGACGTGTCTTTTATGCAGGTAATGAGTTCAAACAGTTCCAATTAATACAGGTAATGAGTGCAAAATAGGAAGGCTTCTTAAAGAAAAATTAACAGGTCTGTGAGCCAGAAATCTTGCTGGGTGTTAGGAAAACAAATACTTATTATATGCAACAAAATGCAAATTAATTATTTATTCCCAATGCATATAGCTATATGTAACCATATATAATGTTTGTATATATAATATATATATATATAGTGTGTGTGCAAACATTGTGTACATGCGTCAGTTGCTGCCAGATTTATTCTTGTTTTGCACCTATAGTACTTTACAGTTATTAAATCTGCCATTGATCTCTTTAAATACATGACAATGTACATAACAAACACACATTAAAAAAACACACAGACAACAGGACCAAAATACACACAGCACTTCACACAACCACTTGACGAAACGCTAATTTCCAGAACAGGCAATGCAGTATCACCTTTTATACACTTAAGCAGAACACAAACTTTAGCATTTAGTGTCCTTTTTTAGCAGAGAAAATTGCGACATCCAGACGTTTTAGTGTGCATATGACTGTTACATATTTAATATTTATGAAAGTAGTTTAAGCAATGTGATTCTTTATGAATATAAATATATAAATGTTATAAATATATGTAAACAAAACATAAATGTATGACAATTAATAATATATATGTCAGTTAAAACAAAGATGCTTAACCCTTTTTCTTATTTTGCCAGTTGTTTATGGTCACGATGTAAGAGAGTTGCTATTATTAAATGGTCATAAATTACATTTATACATATACATATATACTTATACATAAAGTTTTTTTTATATATAGAACAAAATTAGTGCAAATGAACAAGATGCACTATAAAACTATGTAACCACAGCAACTGCAGTATAAAAGCTTGTGCAGGTGGGGTAAAAGGAAGAAAAGGGAAAAATTATTTATTTTAAATATATATAAAAATCAATTCTATCTGATACTTGAAAACAAAGGCTCCACTTTGAGTAAGAGAGCCATTTTGATCCAAAGACAAGTGGGAGGGTGGACTAAACAAAGAAGTGAGTCACAGTTCGTTTTGAAGCCAATGATGGATTTGTATTATGCTTGTGTACATTAGCAAGTTACTAAAAAGTTTGCACTTAATGTTCCCGCATGGTAAACATTAATCATATAAGTTAGCCAAAATGCTGCCATGCTACCTTCTTTATTTAAATTCACGCTAATTTGCGTGTTAACACAAAAATATTCCAAAGCAAGAAACAGCTGTACAGTTGTTAATTTTACATTGTAATGTCTTGTCTCATCAATCTTTACACAGAAATTTTCTGGCGATCTTATGATTCGAAATATTCAACTTAACCATGCTGGGAAATATGTCTGTATAATTGATACTGATGTGGAGAGCTTGTCTGTGGATGCAGTGCTGGTTGTGAAAGGTAAGGAAATTTGCTGTTAAATTTATTCATTTCCTTTTTTTTTATTTGTACACCCTTTGTTTTACAAAAAAGCCTTGATGGGTAAATTGTAACAATGTGCTTCTGTGCAATCTTCCATTGTTGGATAGAACTCAATTTAAAGTTATGAATATTCATGTTATATTTGTCATTAGTTACTTTTATGCATGTTAGTGTTTAGTTTTGCCTGCTGACCGTATGCTAGTATTTTTTGTATACAGTATGCAGTAGTGAAAACATTCTTAGGCTACCATTAGGTTAGTAGATATAATATTAGATTACTTTTTAAAATTGCTATATATACAGTGTTCCCTCTCCACTTCGCAGTTCACCTTTCGCGACCTCTGTGCATCGCGGGTTTTTAAAAAATATTAATGGAAAAAATATATCATGTAGTCGCTACTTGCCGACTTGACAAGTTTTTGTCTGCAGTGTTGTGTTTGCTGTTTGTAAAAGTTTAATTATAGACTGAATTCATTCAAGCCCTACAATGCCACCCAAACGTTCTGCAAGTTCTACGGCTGAAATAGTGTATAAATACTTAAATAAATATAGCGTCCTAAAACGTAACCCCCGAGATAAACAAGGAAACACTCTAATATAATATAACAATGGTATAACCTCCATATGTAATACAACCAGAAAATACAGGAAATTTGTATGAAGTATTGAATTTTTTTTAATTCAATATAAAACATCTATTCAGTTTGACCTCCACTTAAACTAACACTAAATTCCTTGATCTGGAATGGTCTTTTTGAAATGCAGGTGGACAGAGTGAAAGTGCTAAGATATGCTAAAGCTTACAAAGATTGGACTGAAGAGTGTTATGAATTAGAGGTGGGCAATATGGTAAAAAAGGAGTATATCACTATTTAAAAATGTTTTTAATATGCAACATTTATCACAACACATATGATTGCAGACAAAATACAGCCGTAACGACAAATTCTTAAAACTATTATTCAAATATTATCCCATACTAGTGAAGGGATTTTATTCAAAATGTGCTGCACATCATTAAGCTGGACTAATTGTACCTTAAGAATGAAACATGCATCTCGCCAGTGTTCTTCAAGCACTGACTACATCCTCAATTTCCTCAAAAAATATATTGTCTATCACAATAACAATCTCAGTCATGGTATGATAAAATATGTTAATTTTCCCTCCCCTATTATGGAGTAACAAATCTAAGATTGAATGTTTTGTTTAAATTGTCAACAATATGTTATATATGTTTATTATACCATTGCTAAAACAACAAATCTAATGCCGTTACTTTTTCACAGTACTGTAAATTTAAAATGAAAGAGTCAGGCATGGTTTCTGCACAGAATCCTAACTTGGCTGGAAAACTACTTGATCTTTGAACTTCAAATCTTAACCCAAGTGCACCTGGGAACAAAGCACACACAAGACTTAATTTAAATATTGTTTACTCAGCTTTCATTGCTTTTGTTCTCATTTGCTTAATTACTCTCACCTACATGCAGAAGAAATCTTTTTTGATTACACATGCAAATTACTATTCTTTATTTGCATCCTTATGAAATCAGGGCCTCGGTGTTTGTACCTTGTTAGCATCCTTTTTCATGTCCCAGCTTAAACTTCTTTATAAAGTGTATGAACGCTTAGTTACTGAATTATTTAATCTTTAATACTGTACAGTAAACAGATCAAAAGTAGTATTTTATGGTGTATCTCACTAATGCTCTACCTACACACATTGGAGTTCATTACGAAAGAATAAAGAAAGTCTTTAATTGCCACCTGTTTTGCATTATCCTGACCCAGCACAAGACTGCATTTTAACTGTGAAAGAAAAACATTTAAATGTCACACAACCTGTTAGGGTTCCTACCTTCGCTCGGATCGTTCGGCTGTCCTTGCCGGTCGCCATTGGTGGGACGGCCGTTATATCCGTTATCGCATTATGCCCCGATCTCGAACAGCTGAACCATGACCTATAAAGGCGTGGTGTTAAGTTCGGGGCCGGGTCATCGTGATTCTACTGGGGTCCCATCTCCGTCTGGTGCGCGCGTTTGATCAATGGCGCTCGTGTGCTTATTCGTGTTCACTAGAGGTAGCTGGTAAGATCCGAGAGCATTTGGAGCTGAAGGATCGGTACGGGCGGGCTACCCCCGGAGGTATTTAGTTATTTAGGGGCACTTTTCAGGGTTTTCCCGTTCTGTACTCGCGCTCCTCGCTCGATTCGCGGTCACACGCGTTCGGTCCTCGCAGCCTAC
>JAUZSU010197288.1:0-11798 GCA_034780255.1 Parotocinclus maculicauda | reverse complement strand
CAAAATTGTGCTCTTACTCTGCTAATAAAACTTGCACACTCTGCTTCTACTGGTGCAATGTGCAATTAATGAAGATTGGCCACCAGGCTGGTTCATTTTAGTCCCACACTAAAATGACAGGTGTTTCAGTTTCATTGTCCAACCCCTGTACATTGATACAGTGATACTGTAAAACCATGATGTTTTCTGAGACTGTTATCATGCCTTGAAAAAATCGGACACCGGTGCAGTCCCCAGGGTTTCTATCCTTGTGGATCCATTTAGTCCCCACAACGACAATATTAACTTGACCCACACACACACTGGCACACATTATTGATGTTGCAAACAGTAAAGTGATCCCTCAGAAACCCCTGGCTTGAGAAGTGTTCATTTACTGTGAAATACACACACAAACATTTGAGTGTTGCAATTAGTCTCCTGAAATCACACAACTTCACACACAAAAACAGTGTGAGGTACAATTAATTCAAGTAAAATTATAAACAGGTGAAGGCTAATGATGGAAACCAAAATGTAGAACACCATGTGCTGGAAAATTTATTTTGTGTTTTTGTGTAACTGCACAAATTACTTTACAAATTACTTTAGCCTTTTTGTTTTATGTTATTGAGAATTAAAAAAAAGTTAATGAAAAACAAAATGCTAATCCAGTACTGCATCAAACACATGAATACAGAAGTTTCATCATCAGCCACTGCAGTAAAATGTTTATGCATGTGCGAAAAGGATCTGGTGGCTGTAGAAAATGTGATGTGATGTATGCATGCATGAAAATAGTCAGATAATTACACAGGGCTGCTGGCACTGTTGGAACAGTACAGGAGAGCACGGGAAACAGCCTCCTTTTAACCACTATTTCTAATTCTCATTATGACTGAAATGGTTTGTAATGTGTCTATTTTGAGGCGCAACTGCATTAACTCAGAACTACAAGTGTAATTTCTGGCTGGTTTTCAGTACATTCCTAATGAAGAAAATATCAAAACTGTTACAGTGATTGTCCTATAAATTGTGTTTGGTTGGGCAGTGCAGCAGAACATACTGCAGCAATCACTAAATAACGGCACTAAAAGCAAGGCTGTTCTGCGGTGATGCACTAGATACTGGTCTGCAATTTGGTATAGGGTGAAGGCAACACTGTATGATGATGGATGCATAGTAACAGAGCTATTTGGCTACACCAAGGAAAATCATTCACACTCTTGTCCAAGAGTGTCAGCCAGTTATTGTGAACCATGATGCACCATAAAAGTCATTTAAGGGCTAAGGGGCCTGCTAAATTTGGGATAACTACAGTAGCTTCACAGAACTGTTGTACTTGTTTCCATGGTCAACACATAGATATAGCACCTCCCATCAGCAACAGACACACATAGCCATCTTTGTGGATTGTTACAGCCTTCAGTGTTTTCAGGAAAACATTTTAGGACTGGAAACTGTGACAAATGTAATTCAGAGCTGTAGGCAGTCACTGCAATGACTGTATTATTCAGTTTGAGGTCAACAAAGTAATAAATCAGTTTGCAGCAATTCACATCAAAGACTATATTATAGACACTGACCAAAATTAGTTTTGATATGAGCCTTTAAAAGATTTTCTCAACACAAAGCTAAAATGGTTTAAAAATCAAATGGATGTTTGGCTGGATTAACAGTGACCTACAACCTTGCACAATTTACTCACAAACACCTTGATAAGTCTAACCTAGAGGGACATACATATATATATATAATACTTTTTGTGTTTCTATTCAATCCTAGGGGATGAATAAAGTTTTCTGAATCTGAATCTGTATTTTAGTAATTGATGACCTTGTTTAAAAAAGATTAGTAGAATATGTGGTCTGGATGATAAGTGGTATTACTGGCAATAATAAAAGGACATTTTAGAGCTGATAATAGTAAACTACTAAATTAAAATTTGCCAGTTTGTTGTGTAAAACACTGCCTCATTTCCATCCAATTTAAATCCACTAATATAAGTGAGTAAAGAACCAAAGGCTGTCTGACTTCAAAACTTACCCAAGCTGCTTATATGTAGCCGTAGCCTACTTAATAGCTCAAACTGCCAACTAGACTCCTCCATCACATGGACAGAGGCATCTGTGCACAGCAGGGAAACATTTACGTTGTCACCATTTAAATATGCTCCTGGTTTCAACAGACTTCTTAAAACAGACATTAAAAGTTCAAATTAATAAAGAAATTACCATAAAAAACTAGGATGCTGCAGAGGTAGCTTACAATCAAATTAATTTTATGTCTTATTCACTTCTGATTGACGTGTTAAATTATTCATTTCATGACGTAAGCTATTTCCATCGTTCTGCTCTGAGCATCTGCACAACATCAAATGAAGCGAAAGGAAATAGGATTACCTTTCATGTTAGTGGGTATGCAAAAAAGTACACATCTGGCTTTTCACAAGTTCTGATTTATCAGGTTCCTTTGAGCACTGAATGAGGCAAGGACAAATTCTAAACACAGACTTTGTTTGAGTTTTATTAAAATATTCAGGCCATCTGAAATTTGGCATCTAGGCAATCAGTGCAGTCTACGCTGGAAAGGAAGCTATTTTAAATCAAAACACCACAGTATGAACATTACAGAGCCTTATTATTGTGCCTGAAAATACAAAGAGAACATTGGCTTTTTACAACTGTGCATGAACAGCCTTTATAAAAATCCCAAAACTATTTATCATGGCCATTATGAAATCCCAGATTGAGACTACCTTTATTTGCAAAGCCAGAGTGATTCCAAATACCTTGCTCATTAGAGAACAGCAGGCACTCAAAGTAATATAGTTCATTACAGTGCACAGAACCTGTTAGCCATGGGTACTGCTCATTGTTGCTAACCTGAGAACCTTCACCATGCAGGGTGGATTTGCTTATGTCTTTATTAAAATTCATTTTTGAGAATGGAATACATTGCAAATGCATCTATGCTTCTCCCTCTAAAAATTTGCATTTTATCAGGCTTAAAACAGCTTTAATGGAAATATGCTAAAGTAAAGTTCAGTGACCTACTTTATAAATTGACATGCCGTACGCTTTCAGAACAAGCATGTTTGTAAAATGCTGCATATGCAATAATCAAGACCAATTATTAAGCTGCTTGAAAATGCTTAACAGCCCTGTAGAAATAAGACTTACATGCCTGGAAAAAGAATACAATACTATTTTTTGAGAGTCTGAATTCTTGTGAAAGTGATTTTAAAATTAGATAAACTAAATGTCAACAATTATATTACACTAATAATTTCATAGCATTAGTTATATTACTTTTTATGGTCTATTTATGCACCTTTTATGGTGGCGCATGTGGTTAGTGCAGTCGCCTCACAGCTCCTGAGGTCCGTGGTTCAATCCTGACCTTGGACTCTGGCGGCATGGTGTTTGGGCAGTCTGGTTTTCTCCCAAATTTCAAATGTGTTAGGTCAACTGGTTACTTTACATACTTTACACTTTACATACTCTCTATCTCTTTAATATCTCAATTACCTCAATTATAGAGGTGTGGGGGGCCTGAAATCTAACCGGCATCAAAGTCACAACACAGTTAACCTACCCTGGACACTGTGTCAGTCCATCACAGGGTGTACACACGCTGAAAAAACCCACATAGGCAGCGTCCAGGACATGACTTAAGCCCAGGTCTCTGGAGTTCGGGTAAAAGTGCTAACTTCTGCGCATTTAATGACATGTTTTAAACTCAATATAATTTCAATATATTTTTGCTCTAGGTTAAAGATATAAACACTTGCACCTGTGGCAGTAGGAAAATGTTATTTTAATGAAAAACATTAGTTACACTATGTTATTCATTTTCAATAAAACTACTGAGACATTTTCTGAATTCTAAGTCCCCTGAGGAGTTTACATTTACACATATAACTGAGAATCACTTATATCTGAGTATAAAATCCAACTGGCGAGAAGCACCTTGAATTTCACAGTTTTATTTTCACTGCCTACTGGAGCATAAAGGGAGGAGACACAATAGAGTATATACAGACAAACACAGAGATTAAAATAGATTAAAATGAAATTGTTGTGCACTCCCTGTTTATCTTGAGATGACTTAGGCCAGCAGAGACAGCTTTGCTTATTTGGTAATTGTTTTACTAAGGGAAATCGCTGGTTGGTGTTTAAGGAGAACTGTTGTTCTGTTTTATAGAGGATGTAGAGACAGCTATGGAAAGTATTCCTGCAGAGTTCTGTGGCAGCTGAGACAGGCTGGATCATTTCTGATTTATTGCTAGAGGTTGGAGATGTATTTGCTTCGCAATGGCCTTTGACTTGGCACCGACCTATAAGGGCTACAGTTTTATTATCCAGGTGATACAAGCTGACAGAAAGCTGACCAGCAGTTTTTTGCTATACTAAGAGTCCAGGAAGATTTAAGAGAGTATTGAACATTTCTAGAATTTTGCAACACTTGGCCCTGCCCTTCTCAAGAGGTTAAAGACGGCTTCCAAGAGCATTGTTTGTCATTTGCTCTCTGCCTATTTGATGGTTATTTGTAATGAGAAAACTTGGGACTTATGTAATGCCTCCAATACCTTTATTTCAAAAGGCATCTATGCCAGTTTAGAAATTTGAAAAATAAGAAATTCTATAAGCTGGGCTACAGCTGCAGTAGTTACATTTCTCATATCCCTAACCTAGCAGCTGCAGGCTGGCGTTCCTTTGTGATACACCAAAATAAGATTAAGTTTGAGAGATCTTCACATCCCCAAGTAATGGGGAAAACGTAAGTCTATATATAGTTGTATTTGTTTTGCACAAAATATAGTTAGTGTACAAACTGAATTCACTATAATCACCGATGTATATACTGAAACCTACATCATAATTACTGAGCCATGGAATATGAAGCATCACAGGTGTGTTGAAGGTTTGCTTTATAAAATGCATGCTAAGTGTCACATGCAAAAAAAAGATGTCAAATCCTTGTTCCAAAAAAATATCTGCTCTGTATCATATATGTGCATACACTTTAAATATTCGTTTTTAAATGAAGCAAAAGTATTGTCATGGATGAAATGGGAAGCAAAATGTAAAATTGTGAAAAGAGAATTATGGCAAAGATTTATTCGGAATAGTATTATGCAGTTACTGACAATTTTCCATGTTACACATGGAAACAGTTGATAAGCTACCAAACATGGCTGCTTGTCCCACTTTGTTAATAGGGCATTTCACCGCCGTCGGTGATGGCTCGTTTTGCTGGAGAGAGCATTTTGGAGTGTACTTCCTATCTCCAAGGCTGACCTTGTTAAAGTGGCCCCTTTCCAAATTAACCCATAGCTATTCCCACCTCAAACTGTGCTTCAGGACTGCATGCAATCACTGTAGCTGCTTGAGGGTGGTGGGGGTTGGGTGGTTGGCATTTTCCCAGTCTGAGTGACACTTCCGGAAAGAGGAGTCAATTACCCTGTCCAAGCCAATTGCCTAAAGTTTCAATCTAATCCTCTTGGCTGTGAGTTTTATGAACTATGGGAACATATCCCAGCTTGAAAAATGGGATGCCTGCGTTAATTCTAAGATGCGAGACCTGTGTTGATACTCAATGGTAACATAGTGCTGATAGTTGAGCTGGGTGGTGAGTTTATTGAAGTGTTTGTGTGTGTATTGTAAAATAAACAAATCTTGATATGTTGCATGCACAAATAATGGGTTTAATCCACATATGGCAATAAAGCAACAGCCGCGTTTTTCAAATCTGGGACATTGAGTAAAAACAAAATCAACATTAAAATGAATTTTTCTTTGCTCCTTTATTGTTGAGTATATGGAAAGACAGCAGTCTGTATTTTTGCGGGGCACTTATTTAGTAGTTTATACTGACCATATGTTCTCCTAATCACAGGAATATGATACCATGTCCAGAGCTGGCAAAGCCTGTACTTGTAGGGAAGTCGTTTTGTGGAATTATTTTGTGTGCACACATGCTAGTTATACACAAGAGTAACCTACTCTACAAAGATTGTGTGTGTGTGTGTGTGTGTGTGTGTGTGCGTGTGTGTGTGTGTGTGTGTTGCTCGTGCCATCGCAGCGGGTCCAACTCTTCTGCCAACATCGCACAGTCGGAGTCGGTTCCTCCACAGTGCCCCCGTGAACCAACATCACATCCATGATCATCCTCTCCTGACGCCTAACCGAACCAATAGCCGCTCTAACTGAACATCAGCAACGTTAACTTGTTCACTGTTGTTTCGCTACAGGCTGGTGTTAATCTGCAGTAAATGAGCCATCACTTCTGCGGCGTTACTGCCTCTCTGATTCTGCATGTCAACGTCATTCCGCCCACGATACAATGCGGTTCCATCTCACAGCAGAACATCTAACCATCACCAACAGATCATCTACTCTCCGTCGAAAGGGAGAGAGAAATAAATCGCGCTCGTAAAACATGACCGTATTGCCAACTTTTACGCACTAGTCTAACCCTGTGCTACAAACTTTGAAACCTCCACACTCTCAACATCCACACACTGAAGGTTCCAGCTTACCGTCAGCTCTGTTCCCGAAACCGGCTCAGATGATGGAAGAATCGTTGACTGAAGTGTTATACATCACGACAGGTTCTTACTGAAGAAACAGGGCTCAGACAAGAAAATCGCCACCCGAACGTGAAGCCGTATTCATTCCGATGCAAAATTCGTTTTTCTCCCTTCTGAATGAGAATCAAAATCTTCGTGGGGGCTACGACTTTAAAACAGACCAGTCCAGCTTGAATCGAAAACGTGAATATTAAACGACGATATGCGCCTGCGCGCTCTCGTAGAGGATACTGTATCAGGTACTTCGTTAATAGCAGATTAAAATGAGAAATTATGAGGTAAATGTGGCGCAGGAAGCCGGAGAGAGAGCCTGTCACAGCTCGGAACTCCGGTCAGATGCGCTGCGTGCGCGCTCGGTATCGAGGCTCTGATAAAGCGCTTTCTCTCTCTTTTTCTCTTACTCTCTCTCTCTCTCTCTCTCTCTCTCTCTCTCTTATTGGCTCAAGATAGAGCGACGAGCGCTAACTGAAGCAGACTCACTAGTGTACAGGAACATCACCTATTGCCTGCCTGATCTGCATCCCATCCTCCCACCCTTTATCGTTTTAAAATTGAATTCGGCTCTAATCTACCAGTAATTTATATACTGTAGCTAATACAATAATCAGGCATCATTGTCACCAGGCTATACATTTACACTGAAATAGGGACACATTTTTGACCCAACTCAGGGTCACTGGGTAATCAGGGTAGGGCAGCACTTCTCATCTCAGCTCAGACACGCACAGCAAATCCCCACCTGGTGAGGACGCGAACCTACAGAAGGGGCATTTTTAGTGGGGAAAACACAGAATTTAGAGGGGCACAGATGTATCCCCCTGTAATAAGTTACAGGAGCAGGATTTCAAAATGAAATAAAACTTAATCTTTGTGAGCAGTGTATTAACTAATGTAAAGATTCTCTCATATTCTCTATTTCATAATATTTATTATTTTATTTGATCATACTTATAATTATGTTATATTCTATTTAACTTATTATAGTCGATATTATATTTTTATTTTTTTATTTATTTACTTATTTATTACGTTTTATTTATATAGTTTCTATATTTGTTTTTTTATTTATTTAACCTATTATTATATATTAAAGAAAACTCGGTAATGATGTAACTCATATTTAAAATCCAGACTTCCAAAGGACTTTGGAGTCCTTTCTGAGTCAATTCATATTCATGTTCATACTGAAGTTCAAATAATTTAATTTATAAAAACATTCATTGTTTTACTCCCTGTAAAGATTACGATTTGACTTATGATAACAACTGGCGACTGAACCATTAGGGAAAATTATCTGCTTGCATTTTTTGTGCAATATTGCAATTTAAATTAATTCTTAAGTTAAAACATTCATTTTATTTTTAATGCCTTATCCAAGAGGTTCCCATATCTGTTGAATACAATATAAATACAATTGCTCTTACCTAAAAAGATAACTGATTCTTCAAAAAGTGCCCCTAGTGTGTGAGTGAAAGTTTAAGTGTGTGAGCGTTTGTGCCCTACAATGGATTGGTGCCCTGTCAAGATTTGTGTCTGCCTTATACCGACTAAATTAATAAGCTACATTTTCAAGCATAAGAGTAACATCATACATGAACATACAATACAACATACATTGCTTTCGACTATTTTTAACCTACTCATTTAACTTAGTTGTTTTTTTTTCATGTCTTAAGTATCCGGACATGACAGTGCTAATTATGCCTACCTTGTCTTTCTCTCCAATCCTTTTGTAAGTATTAAATTGATGCAGCTTCTTAGTTTATGGATTCTCAGATTGTTTGACAATGCCCAAGCAATAATGTTATTTATAATGTTTATTAACTCAATACAGTACAGTACAGTTACATTATTTCCATAATCATATGACATAATCTAGATTTTGCAGTGTTACTTCCAAAATGATGAGTTAGTATAATCTGATTACAATGCTTTCTTATATATTATATTATATTGTATTATAGCATGTTCCATATTTATTAATGCAATGTGATATGACGCTTACTGATTGCAAGATTAAATCTGTGGCCACAACAATGTAGACTGGTTCACTCATTTAATTCAGCTGCTTTCATCATGTAATATTGATGGCATTATCTATGCATACTTTCTCCTTTTCATTTAGATTCTTCATTTATTGCCAAGGCATCTTTCAATCCAATAGAAATGTTTCTCCCTTTTGGACAAGCAGAAAGTATGATGTCTAGAGGAAACAATTCTTTAGTTCAGAATCGTAACTTATGATGAGAATAGTGAGGCTTTGTTCAGTTCATGTGTTCGACCACAGGGCTATAGTTTTCATGTAATGGTCTTCATTTCTTAATTCCTTCAAGAAGCATTCTGGTATAGTGACTTCACTGAATTATGTGTAAAAGGTAATCTGGAATATTTTGTGAAGTGTTTACGAGAAGGTTTCAGTATTAATATTTAGACAATATAATCTGGCACCAGGTCATTCACAAATACTTCACAATAATATATGTAATGTCATGGTACCTCAATGAGCCTTCTCATATGGTATTACACTCTTAAATATATTTTACCTGGCAGGTGCCTGGCTGCCATGTTATGACTTAGTGGGACTGTGGTAGCCTAGTGAATAAGACACTGGACTATATCCCAGAAGGTTTAGGGTTCAAACCCCACCTCTTCCATGCTGTCACTGTTAGGTCCTTGAGCAAGGTCCTTAACCCATAATTGCTTGGACTGTAAGACTGTATTAATTGTAAGTCACTCTGCATAAGTGCATCTGCTAAATGCTGTAAATGTAACGTGACTGAGGAGGGGGGTAGTTGATGGAACTTTTTAGATATGCAATCATCATAGAGAGGTTGAGGGTACTATTCCAGATGTTAAGAGAGGTTTGTGTTGTTTCCTCTTGAGGTTAGTACCAATCCTCAACATGTCTTAAACAGTATCTCCTTTTGGCGAATGTCAGCTTTCCTTAAACGAAAATACACACACATGAACTGCTGTTTTTCTTCAGAACCCTGGGCATCACTAACTTGCTGAGGGGATGTGCTCATCTTTTTTTTGACACCAAGTGTAAAACTGATTGTTAAGCTTATTTCTCAAACATGGCTTATGCATAATTGGCGATGTCTGATTAAACATCAGCAGGCAGTTCATGCGTTCGTTTTTATTGGGTCAGTTTGTAACTTGTTACAGTTGAAGGCTATTCTCACTCCTGCAATTTTCAAAATTGTGTGAAGTCAAATTGCAATTTCATGTTAGTAACTGTAAATTGTTCAGTAATTATAACAGCACCGCATTTTATTACTTTATCTGCTATAAAATGAATCTACTGAAGCAATTTTAACTGATCATTTAATAAAAAGAGAATATTCTTCTGGTATGGTTCCTCCTCATAATATATGTCTGAACATTTAGTGACTTTTCAACTACATTATGTCATATATAAATCAGATCTTGTTTAATGATTAACAAGTTAATTAAATTATATTTTATTAATTTTTTATTCCTATCTGAACTGTTATGTAAATGACTGCTGTACTTTTTGTGTGGTGATGGTGATTTGTGTTTAAGTAAGACATCTTTTAAGTAAGACTTCCTCTCATGGCAAATATTTTTTAGTATGACTCACTACACCTACAGTGCTACACCAGACAAAAACAATTATCCTATATAAAATACCTACAGTACGGTGTGCTATCCTAGCACATCACAGGTTCTGAGCTATGCACTGAACATGAGTTTAAACTCCTCTAATAGCCACTCTGTTCTTATAAAGCAAGGAGCAAGACCAATAGAAAACAACAGCAAAGCTGAATGAACGGAACGATTACGATGATTTGCAAATGCTCTTTAAACAATATTCAGTCAAATGCAATACAAAGACAAGATATGTCATGTTCAAACATATACACTTTATTGTTTTTTTGCAAATATTCACTCATTTTGAAGTTGATGCCTGCAACTAGTTCCAAAAAAGTTGGGATAGGGGTAACAAAAGACAAGAAAAGTTGAGGAATGCTCAAAAAAACACCAGTTTGGAACATTCCACAGGGGAATGTAATGATTGGCTATAAAGGGAACATCCCCGTAGGGCTCATTCGTTCACAAGCAAGGATGGGGCAAGGATCACCACTTTGTAAACAGCTGCATAAGCAAATAGTCCATAGTCCTGTATAAGAACAACAATATAATCAAAACCTTCAGAGAATCTGGAGAAATCTCTACAATTAATGCTGAAAGGTACATATAGGTTTTGGTGCAACATAAGCTGTCATCCAAGCCGTCTTTTTCAGGGAAGTCATTGTTTATCTCAGCAAGATAATGTCAAGCTACATTCTGCACGTGTTACTACAGCATGGCTTCATAATAAAAGAGTTTGGGTACTAGACTGGCATGTATGCAGTCCAGACCTGTCTCCCATTAAAAATCTGTGGCGTAAAATACGACAACAGAGACCCCGGATTGTTAAGCAAATTAAGTTGTACATCAAGCAAAAATGGGAAAGAATTTCACCTCCTTCATCTCCTCAGGTCAAAAACGCTTATTGAGTGTTGGTAAAAGGAGGGGTAATGTAATGCAGTGGTAAACATGCCCCTGTCCTAAATTTTTTGGAACATGTTGCAGGTATCAAACTAAATTAAAGAAATAAACTTAAATTCAACAGGCATGGATAGATATGTGTGTGCTTACTCACATTAATTATTTTATGTCCCAATAATTTAACAGGAGAAAAATGTGGTAGGTAAACTGCCATTCATGTTTCTTTGAAAAACATTTATTCAGAGCTATAAAATACATTTTGCAAGGTTTCCAAGTCAAAGCCTTGTCTCTAATAAACATCAGTTTCAGTACTGCTTACTTCAGTTAATTCTATTTGAACTTTCCAAATTTATCAAACCAGCAGGTCCACACATGACAAGACTTTACTATTAATTTGCAGTTTTAAAGAGTATTACAATATATATACAGTTGTGCTCATAATTTTATATAACCTGGCAGAATTTGTAATTTCTTTGCTGTTTTTAAGAGAATGTGAATGATAATACAAAAATCTGTTATTTTATTCATCCTGATTCATCCCAAATCACCCTGATTAAAACTTTACATACCCTGAAAGCTTTGGCATTATAACATACACACAAATTGACACATGCATGTTTAAATGGCTACTTAAAGTAACCATCCTCACCTGTGATATATTTGCTTGTAATTAGTGTGTGTGTATAAAAAGCCAGTGAGTTTATAGGAT
>JAUZSU010197277.1:0-11798 GCA_034780255.1 Parotocinclus maculicauda | reverse complement strand
CTATTGAGTCGGACTCTAGTCGTGGCTGGCTCGAGGTGTGCCCCGACTAGAGTAACCACCGGGTAAATACGCACTCTATAAGACGTATCCCGGTTAAGTTTTTAGTTTAGTTGAGCTCACTTCCTCCCTCTGGCGTTCGGATCACCTCCGTGCCTCAAACTTTAGTGACATCCTGCAAGCTGTGCTTTATACAGCTCTGCTCCGATCGATGCCTTGGCGTCCTCTCGCGACAACTTCGCGCGTTGCTCCCATGAGCAACCTTGGCGTGCCAACTTTATACTTTCGGTTTTGTTTTGTTAGGAGTCTCTAAGCTCCGCCCTTACACCCCCTTTTGGTTATTTCTCATTATTTCCCCATTGTTATTATACGTCGTTGGGTTCACCTATCCCGCATACTGGGTCCTTAATAAAAACACCACCTGCTATAATAACAGACATGCTTAACATGATGCACAAGTACACTTGTCCATGTGGTTGATCGGAGATCTTAAGCTTGTTAAGTTAGTTAACTTTAAGCATTGAAATTCCTCAAGATTTATTGAATTGTTTGACAAACAATGTTTTGACTCCTGACACATTTTGAGAAACGGGATTTTTTGCCCATATTTGCTCAGCCTACTTACTCAGCCTTTCATTGATACTGATTTTGTACTATGATCATCATAGTAAAGATTATAATCACCCGTTGACATCACCTGTTTGAATCACATCATTATTTCGTTTTTTTTTACATTGCTAGCACTAAATTGCTCCCATCCCAACTTTTTTTCTGGAATGTGTTGCAGACCTGAAATGCAGGAATGGATGTTTATTAACAAATAAAATTAAGTTGACCAGACAAAACATAAAATGTCTTCATACTGTTTGCACTGAAATAAAAGTGAAAGTAAATGTAAGGAACACTGCATTTGTTAAAATCTTCCGTACCTTCCCAACGTTTCAGATTTGGGGTTATATTTCTTTAATATTTAGATATAGCCATAATAGCTTCATGGGCTTCTGTAATTTGGCATAATGTTTTAGAAGAGAGCAGGTCTCACTAGTACTAGGTTTCCTGAATGCTACTGATGTAACATTTATTGTTATGACGTCCGGTGTACTGGTATATTTAAAGGCTTCAATTGCAGGTCCAAAGTGTGCACTTTGCAAACACTTGCTACTCTGGTTACTGCTGACATTGACAAACCAAATGAGCTGTACTGAATTCAGATCTTCAAATCTTTTTAGAATTAGTATAAAAAGTCTCATGAAACACATGGTGTGATTTACATTTTAGTATTGATGAGTCAAAGAAGACAAAACTATACTCCCTGTAAGTGCTGTTGGATTGCATATCTGGCAGACACAGGGATCTAAACAATAGAACTGTCCAATATGAATCATTATATTTCATCATAGCTCTGGTGCTGTGGATTTGCAGCAGTATCTAATTAATTTACCTGGTAATTCATTACTCTCTGAATAGCTACACTGTTTATTAAGGATTAACTAAGTGTGGGCATGAAATTCTCTGTAATCTGATCATCACATCTTCCCAATGACAAAAATGTAATGCATAAACACTGAACACAAAGGCGTTTGTGATTTAAAAAAAAAATCTCGTATCATTGATGGCTATTCATGACAGGAACAAGGCTAGATTAATACTAGTCAGAAACATTCACACTGGGCCAGTTTAGAGCAACCAGTTAATCTATCATAAGATATTGGAATTTTGGAGGAATCTGGACTATATGGAGTAAACCCATATTGACGTGGGAGGACAAAGTCCACACAGGCAATTTCTTAGGTTGGAATCAAACCAGGGATTTCTGGTGCTGTGAGGTGACTGTGCTATCTGCATGTGCTCCTCCACCATGCTGCTTATTCCACACAGGGTAGCGGGCTAGCTGGTGCCCACTCGGCAACTCTGATAACAAGGGCAGGAACGCTAGATGGGGTGCCAGTCCATCGTAGGGTACACACACACATGCACACAGTGATACACCAAGGGCCACTTTTAGAGACACCAATTAACCTAACACACATGTCATTGGACTGTGGGAGGAAACCGGAGTACCCGGGATAAACCCATGCAGACAAAGGGAGGACATGCAGACTCCACACAGAAATTACTCAGGCCACTCCACCCTGGGATTGAACCCAGGACCTTCTTGCTGTGAGGCAGCGGGGCTACCCACCAAGCCACTGTGCTACCCTTATTGAGTTCCACAAATCATAAATACAATTACAAATGCCACACCATTTCGATTAAATTCACACAGGGGATGTGTAAATTGTCAGTATTCAATGATCTCAGATCCCAAGCCAAAATATTTACAGACATGCATTCAGTAACCACACAAATTCTAGGTTATTAAGGGCTTCAAACAACAAATAAGATAATTTATAAAGAGCTGAACTGGCTGTAAAACAACAACATCAATAAACAAACAAACAAAAAAATACTGAAGGATTCATGTAGCCAAGTAAAATCTTCTGTGCAGGGATCATATGAGCTGCCTTTTTCTACATTTGCTTCGAGTTTGTCCTGCTGAATTTTGCACCAGCCGTTAGAGTATGTAGAGATTTCTTGCTAAGCCCACTAAAAGAGCAAGTTTTCTACATCAGTCTGAGATATGAGCGGCCATAGTGATATTTCTTAATCATTGCAACCTTAGTAACATTTTTTAAAATGTGAGATAAAAAAATAGATCAAAATCTAAGGTCACTTCCAAGTTTCTTATTTCAGGTTGGAAATGTAATGAATGAGGGCCTTAGGATTTGTGTTTGCAGTGATTCAGATTGAATCTCATGTTTGCTGAGTCCTACACTTGTACAGAGAGAAAAGCAGCGGTCCTGAAGTGGACACTTATGGAACTACAAAACAGCCACTACAATACTATTTTTTTATTGTATTGAATTATTTCCTAGTCCAACATAAAAGGTTGTGTTTGTCACACATGATCTAAACTTTCAAGATGGTGAATCAGAATGTTGTTATCAACTGTATTAAATGCTTCAGTATGCCTATAATAGATTCCTTCAGCACTAAGCCTCAGATCACTTACAAAATGGAACAGTGCTATGACTGGAACAAAACCCTGACTGAAACTTCTTTAGTACATAATTTTAAACTAAATATTAATTTAATTGTTTTCACAACTTTCTCTAGGTAGGGATTTATGACATTCCTGTTTCGTGTCAATCAGAATTAGTTTATCAATCAATAGTTTATCACATTATGTTCTGCATGTAGTAGATAAAGGTAGTTACTTAGTTGTCCCTAAGCTAGCTTGGTGGGAATTCATTGTGACTACAGTGGGACAAACTCAAAAAACATTATCACAGAGGTATCAGAAAATTTGGATTTTTTAATGCTAGATGGCTGTCATTCCATAGGGAGTCCATACACCTTACCATCTTCCTCATTCTTTCACTGATTAGCTTGAATGATGCAGAAGTTTTGATCACCTTATCTTCTTCATCTTCTTCATTAGAACTGTAATTTTCTTCACTTCCTGTACACTGATTTAACTATTTGCACTCTAATCTTATGTGCAGGGCTCATGTCTTTTCTTCTATCATCCTGTCCCTGGAGAGACGTTACGTGTCCAAAAATGGGATCGAAATTAATAATTGACCTGATTTGAACTGGCTCATATACTGTAAGCACACACTAATTGAAAATCTATAAGACCATAAAAAGCTACCAGAAAAGAGAAGCATTTGCATTAGTAACAGTAGACTAAGGAGTGGCCTGACTGCTGAAGTAAGATAATTTTTTTTTCAATATATATTTAATTTTTAAATAACAATACTTACACCCTTTTCAATTTCCCAATATAACAAAATTCACAGTACTCACAATGATTTAATTTTAGTTGTGACCTTTGCTTTGTTTAGCCATTGCTTTTCAAAGAAAATGGAGAGTTCTAAATGTGCATATTTGATTAATTAAATGTGTGCGTTCAGGACCTTTGAATGCCGAAAGGCTTAGTATCATGGTGCTTGTTTTGATTCACAATATTTGGGTGGAGAAAACAGAAACTGTAATGTAACAGTGTAATGTAATAGATTTCTGTGGTAGAGATCATGTGCACTGCACTGTGACTGGTGGGATGAAAAGCTAAGAGCTGTGGTGGGTTGATTAGTGATGATTATAGTGTTATATGACATACAACATTTGTTGAATCAGCTTAATTTCACTTAAAAAATAAGAGTTGACTTAAATTTGTCAGAAAAAAACCATCATGACATTTTGCACCGCATGAAACTTGGAAAGAAAACGTAACTGAAGCCTTAACCATTTTTTTATTTTTTAGGTGTCTGGGAACTTTACTAATGCTATAGTGCATATTATTCTATAGCTGTATTATTTATTTTACATATAACATATAAATGGTATTATGTTTTGTTTATCTATGTGTCTATATATTTTAGTTATCGATTAATTATTATTTCAATTATTTTTATAAAATATTTTATTTAAGTAAGTCCTCAACAATTAGTATAACACTATAAGTTAAGTACGATTAGTTTCCTTCCCAATGAGGATGGGTCACTGATGTAAAGCTGATTTGAGACAATGCAGCACTGTAAATAGTACTGTAGAAATAAACCTGACTTTGACAAGTGTAAGCACCTGAAGTTTTCTAAATGCTAATTGAACATTGACTGGAATTGTGTTCTGTGGTCAGATTAAATGAAAGCTGAGCATTGTTGTCAACAAGCAGTCAAAGTGTGTTTGATGCAGAAAAGATGGGGCTGCTTTTGCTCAGATGGCCCTGGGAACCTCTTTAGGGTGCATGGCATCAGATAATCTTAAATCAAAAACTGTCTGCTTCTTCCAAGAATCTAAAAATGTGTCTTCAGTGGACTTTCCAGCAGGACAATGAACCAAAACATATGCCCATATCAACAGAAAATAGTTTACTGATCACAAAACTAAGCTTCTGTTATGGCCATGTCAGTCTCCTGATCTAAGACCCATAGAAAATCTGTAGGGTAAGCTATAGCACAAACTTGAAAGATTTTGTAAAGAAAAGTGTTTTCCCTGCTGTGTTTTCTCTGACCTTATAGGACCTTATATGTTCATGTGCTAATAATTGTGGATGATACTATAGGAGTCACCACAGGTAGCTCTGCTGGTTGCAAACATTTGTAATTGCTGGTTTAAGGCTGCATTGATTTGTTGGGGTATATTTTTGATGCTTCATTCTTGGTGATACAGTTACACCAGGCAAACTGACCATACCTGTCACACAGGTTGAGCTCCCTTACATTATTCTAGATCATTTAACTGACTCAGAAACAGTCTTCTTACAGTTACTGGGCAACTACACACTGAAGTCAGTTCCAATTTCTGTCCGTAAAGAGAAATTATCATAATGGAATTGCCATTCTCTCACTGTTGCTTTGCTGAACCCCATCAGAATTGATCTGCTGGACCTGGCACCATGTCAGAAAGCAGGAAATGAGGCAGCCTGCCCAGCAACAATACGTCACAGTGTAAAAGGGCTAACTGTGCTGGGATTGGACTGATTTTGAAATGTGAAATGTTTTGCAGTGAAATGTTTACTGAGTGGCATGACTTCAAATCATTTCCCTACAAATTTAAGCGGTTATATTAATGCGTAACATTTTCCTAATAAGTAAATTATTAAAATGTGTAGTTATTGATAATATGCACTCATTTGTACAGTGTAGCATTGGCACAGTGATATGTAATCTATTGGTGTAATCTCATTTTAAAGTTAAATTTAAAGTTAAAAATTATGCCAGCTTATCAACAAAAAAAGATATAGAACTACACACTTCCTGGATGTGTTTTTGGTTTTGTATTCACCACACAGGAACATAGAAAGTGGTACTGGTCGACATGAAGATAACAGTAATATGATAAATGTGTAATTTGTGTACATTTAATACAATCTGACACAATTCTTATTGATGTATGGAGTCCTCTTGTCAAATATTCATGAACAAAATAAAAAGATACAACCAATAGTTTTGTCATTAAACCAAAATTATGAATCTGATACCATACCTGCTTAAAATATCTCGATACCAATACTAAAACCATACTACAAGAAAAACTAAAACACCAGTAAAAGTAATGGAATAATAGATAATACTTGTAATGGACTTTTATATGTAAAAAAAATGATAAACATTTTGACAATTAATAGGTAGATATATTTATAACCTTAATAAGTTGATTATTGAAAATGGCAGGCGACCCCATGTGGATTAAGATAATGGATGGATGAAAAATTTAAACAGCAAAGCACAAAGTCAGTGCATTTTGTGTCATTTTTATAAAACAGGATTACCCTTTCAGATCCTGATTTTAACTACCCTGTTTTTTCAGGTGGAAACAGGCTTAAAAATGTTTTTGGATCTATTAAGGCGTATTTGGTGGAACTATATCTTAATTCTATGCAGTAGCCTCAGTAGTATTCTGTCGTGTGTAAGTGCTCAAAATGGGGAAGTGGTTTGGGGTTTCTAAGCTACCGCAAATGTAGGGTACTATTACACCTTTAATAAGTTCTAGTGGGCATACTTAGCTATTTGTAGATCACCTTAAAACCCGAATGGCAAAACACAGATAAACAAATAAAAACAGTTCATTCTGTGCCTAGCAGCTTAATGATGTTAAGCGGGCATGGTGGAATTCACAAAATGTTTAGGTATTCAAATCTTGGAGTACTGTTTTTGGTCTGGTTTTACAGTAAATCCAAAGTGAAATCTGATACTGTGTTATGACTCATACTGTAAATTGGTCATTCTGTTTGCGGGTGGAGGTACTAATGTAGCATTACTTGTGGATTACTAGTGTACAATAATTACATCAAAATAGTTTTATGAGTTGAAAAACATTCGGACTGTGCTTGTGCAAGTTTAGCTCTCATCTCATCTCTCATGCACCACACATTTCCTCTGTTTGTTTTTGCAGCATTGCTTAGCCTGGAAGGCACAGCTGCATGCATACTTTATCAAATGACATCAATAACACATGTGTCAGAGCTATACGAACTCACAACACATATATCATGTAATATATCATGTTTTTTGTTTTGACCAATGCAGGTGCCCATACCTGGCTGTCCACCTGTCTGCAGCCATTCCAGTCTTTGCCATTATTCTCTTTCTCTTTGTTATGGCAATGCTGCTGAGGACAAGCTTCAGTGATCCGGGAGTACTGCCTCGCGCCCTTCCTGAGGAGGCCAACTTTATCGAGATGGAGATTGGTAAGTGTGCGTGTCTGTAGTTTCTGGATTGTGGAGCTTTTAAAAAGAGTCAATAAGGCGGTAAGGTCAGTGGGATTCTTAAGTAATATAGAAATCTTGTTGAGGTGATGAGTATTTGTCATTTGGTTTGAGTTTAAAGATTGTTCATCACATTTATCCTTGTGAGGTGATCTAATCTTTTTGACTTAACCCAGTGATGTGTTGACCCATTTAGTAGAAACTACTAAATGGACCAGTCCTGTTTAATTGTTTACAGATCAAAAATCAGACATGGGCAGAGTTACTGGGCTGGGGAATGTTAAGTATTGCAAGCTTAAATCACTATTTGCAGAAATCCATTAGTCTTAGTATTTACATTCCCTTTCACCACACTTAAGTTTTTTCGGCACAGAGGACACCAAGCGATTTAGTGTTTCAGGTGTTTTTTTTCCTATTCTGGAATAATAAAACATTTCTCAAAACAAGTTATATTTGAGTGACATGTTTTGACTATATTTTAAGTAATAAGCAAAAGGAGCTTTTTGGTCAATTAACTTAACTTTCTGGCTCTTTACTGTGGTGACCTAGTGGTTAAGGTACTGGACTATGGCCCAGAAGGTCCAGGGTTCAAATCTTACCTCTGCCACAGTTGGGCCCCTGAGCAAGGCCCTTAACCAACAATTGCTTGGATTGTAAGACTGTATTAATCGTAAGGCGCTCTGGATAAGGGTGTCTGCTAAATTACATAAATGTAAAAACATAAATGTCATGGTAATTTAGACTAGCATCACAAACACACACATTCACCCACCTACCATGTCTCACAATCTTTGTGGGGACCACCCACTGACATAATGATTACTGTAGCTATGTAATGCTACACCAACACCTACCCCTAACCCTTATATTAACATCACAAACCTAAAATAAATATTTTGACTCTTTTGGTTTTTCAGAAGAAAGTTACAGTTTTTGTAAAAAAATGCTGTTTAATGATGTGGTTTGATATGCAATGTTTGCTTTAGTCAGCACTTGAATCAGTTTACACCCATCTCAGATGGTTTTCAGGCTTATATTCTCATTATTATTATTATTCTCATATAAGATACACAAGGATAATCTTACACATAAGGATATTCTTAAAATAACAATAATTTTAATTGAATTTTGGGCGAAAATTATTATTGTTCCATTTTAAACTGCAAAGCACCATATGTTTATATGATTGTCATTTGTCCAAGTCTGTCTTTTGACATGCATATTGAATTGAGTTGGTGATAGACATATACTATTATGTTCTACCTTACTCATCTTCACTGAAATCAAGATAACTGCGTTAAATTCTCAATCCTCCTCACCCCCTCCCTGGACAGTTTTATGGAATCAGCGCTACTTGCTCTGCTGAAGATGCATAGCACTATATTCATCCCTCCTCTAACATCCCTTCCTTCTCCTCTCCCTCTTCGTTTCTACTACCGTTTAGCACCACGAGGAAGAGTGTGTGTGGGATGGGGATAGGAACATGGAAAATGAGAGAGCACTGGACTGATATATGAGCTCCTGCTAATGGTCAGCTATGTTTAGTGCACTTAATCCATCAATCTAGATGCTTTTGTCCTTTTGAGGACTTAGGCTGCTTATGTGTTTTTGTAGAAGCCATATCAAGACATATCATTTACAATATATTATTACAATAATACAATAAATATATATTACAGTAATGTTTTTTGTATTACCCCAAAAAAACTTTTTATCTCTAACACCATACAAATTTTGCCAAAAAATTATGGATACACCCCTCATACAGGATTTTCATCCTACAACTTCTGCCGAACTTCTTCACAGCAGATAAACAAATAACATATATGACACACAAACAGTTTAATAGCTGAGCATTCTGGCTTCTTGAAACATATGTCAAAAATATTTTATTTAAATATTAATAATTTATTTAAAATTATTTGAATTATTTTGCAAGTAAAGGAAAATATTTAGGAATCACTCAATGTTGCGGAAAAAAATTATGATTAGTAAGTAATTTGTATTTCTAAAACAAGTACTGACACAAGTCTAAAAATTCTAACTAGTCTGGAGGTAAAAGGGTATTAAACATGCCTGAATGAAATATTGTAATCTTATTTACATATAAAAAGCCAAGTGAAAGTAACACCTAAACAAAGGAAATCAGGTAAAAGTTGACTAAAGGGAAAAGTGTGGACGACTGGATTAGAGTGATATTCAACAATGCAGCTTCAACATATGCATATCTAAGGAGATGTTGCTGTAAAGTTTGTCTGATGCTGTTCTAATAAAAACTGCAAAAAGAAGTGATTTACTTTAGACTCTATGCTAGATTTGGACCCAATTTGGTATATGTGGCAACAGATCAGATACAATAATTTAATCTTTTTCTTTTTCAGGGTTTTAAAACATAAGACATTATTATTAGGTCTTCTTTTTTACAGTACGTTTGTGTGTGTGTGTGTGTGTGTGTGTGTGTGTGTGTGTGTGTGTGTACATGAGGAGAACAGAAGACAGATGTGTGTCAGAGCACTTCATAAAACCAGCTGTAAACATGCTCGCCTGGAACTTATTCTGGTTTTCTGGGGTGTGTCCGGTGTGTTTGTGTGTGTGTGTGTGTGTGTGTGTGTGTGTGTACATGATAGAGGGAGAGAGGGAACTAGTGGTTTTATGTATTTGTTCATGTAGATATTTAATCTCCTTCTGTCTTTTTTAGTTTGTAGTTAAATCTAAAATGTAGAATGCATTTTATTCTAACATTGGCATTTCTAATTTTGAAGTTGGTTCAAGGTGCCTAGTAAAATACTTCATTTACAGAAAGTTACATTTCGGGATTTAGATTAAAAATATTTATACAGTGTAGTGATTCACAAAACTACAACTAAATGGTATCAGTTATGCATTGTATAAACAAGAAAACACCTGTTACAATTTGTGTCCATGCTATAGCATGTATTCAGAAGGGTATGAGGCACTGTTATGTAGGTCTGTGACAATTATTACCCGTATGATGTAAATGAAATGATTATGTAGGACTGTATAATTATAATATAATAATCTATTTTTTATTATATAATTATTGTATAATTATTAAGTTTGAATAAGAGAAAGAAGTACATTTATGAATCGAGACATAATTGAGTAACTGGTGAGTTGCTAGGCATTTGTGTGAGATTTTATGTGCAAACACATGCAGTGCATTATACGGTAATTAGTAAGCAAGATGGCTGTTCAGTTACTGTAGTCTTGTGCATCAATTGTTGCGTTCAATAAACAAACAATTAAACTGTTAGCACAATTATTTATATGACAACTTGTCAGTGTTTTTTTTCAGCTTATATGCATACAAATGTAATTGGTTTATACAACTTTTTAAAAGTATTGTCCATTAAATTGATGCTGTTTGCTATAATAGTGTTTATACATTATTACACTATTATTAAGCATACAGGCGTATTAAAATAATTGAGGTGTAAAAACAGACAATTAATCGCAATTATTTAAATGACAATTAATCGTCAGCTAAAATTTCATGATTGTGACTGTCGTACTGTGATGTGAAGCATAAATGAAATAATATAGGATATAGGAAACCCTACCTCACCCCAGTGTTGTTTGATATTTGTTATTTGATCTATGAGTGGTTATAATGTATGGGCTCATTAGTCTACATACTATTGTAAAATTGGCAGATTCTGCCATAATGCAAAGATGCTGTCAGTTTTGAGTACATACTTTTAAAATATTTGTACAGTATATTACATACTGTATTATAAGTATTCATCTGGTCTTGTAACAGGTTTCAGGTATGCTTGTTGTCTTGGCACACCACTGGACCACTGCCTCTTACCAGGAAGGGTGGCACAGAGGTATCTCTGGAGTGAATCAGCCCTGGGTTGTCTGCAGCTGCTTTTGAAGGAATATAAAACTGAACAAAACATTGGTTTTAGTCTTCTAAGGGCAGACAGTATAGTAATTTGTTTTGTTCTGTGTGGCTAGGGAAACAGAGTTGGAAAGTAATTAAGAATAGTTTGTAACAGTTAAAAACCATATGAAAGAGTTTGATAGAAAGAAAACTTATTGAGCACTTTTGAAAGAACATATACACTGCTTACAAAAATAGGGAATATTGAATTATGGGTTATTTCGAAATACCCCCTTTTTTTGGTGGTAGTATATTTATTCTGTGGCTTAATATTTAGGGAGGAAGAGATGTTTTGACAAACTAAAAGAACGTTAAGAGAGCTGAATAGACATACTAAGTTGGCAAATTACAGGTTGGGAATGTGTGAATGGAAAGAGCTGGGTAAAAAAGCACATTAGGTAAGAGCTAGTTGAGAGTGCAATGAAGAACTATCAAAAGTGGAAGAATTAAATAACAAAAAACATTCATGTAGATCACTTCTAGTTAAAGAATAAAGGAGTAAAGCTAAATCTAATGTTTATTTGAATTTGACCCTGTACAGTGCAATCCTGGGATCTCTGGTTCACACACACACGCACGCACGCACGCACGCACGCACGCACGCACGCACGCACACACACACACACACACACACATACACGC
>JAUZSU010197266.1:0-11798 GCA_034780255.1 Parotocinclus maculicauda | reverse complement strand
TCGGTCCGAATAAGTGGCTGGTCCGATTAACCGGTGGTCCAGTTAATCGGATTTGACTGTATTTAGATTTTCCTCATAATTACTAGCCCTAAATTGGCCACATCTCGAAATGTTGGATTGCATTGCATTTCAGGCCTGAAATGGAGGAATGGATTTATATTAGCAAGTGAAAAGAAGTTGACCAGACAAAACATGAAATATCTTATGTTTATACTGCCTGCATTTAAATTAATGTAAAGTAAATGTAAGACACACTGCACTGTTTTTATTTACACTTTCCATACCCATTCTTTATGATTTAAAGTTGGTTGCATATAAAATACAGTCTGATCAGTAATATCATTTTGTTGCAGCATACAAAGCATAAGAATAGATATTAATCCCTGGATCTTTCTCCTACAGAAAAAAATAAAAACATACATTTTACAAACATTGTTTATTAGTATTATTACAACGTATGACAACCAACAGTCTACTTTGTAGATACATTATTTATTTTATTTATATAATTATGACGACTAAATGTATATTAATTATGACTACAATGCCACTTCCATTGTACACAAGTAGAAGAGCTTTACATGTACTCTCCCATCTTAATTGGAAATTCTTCTCAATAAAATGATCAGTAGCTAATTACAGAGTATTGAGATTATCGTTTTCTGTCACATACACAGATCAGATCCCCCAACCTTATGCACAGAATTTAACACGAGATGTTTTTTTAATTAACTCTAACAATTAATGAACTAGTTTATTCTGTTTTATATTATTGTTACATGATTTCATAAAGTTGTAACACATTGTGAAATTTACATAGAGTCAATGTCATAAACACCCCTACTACAGTATTAATGTTTTGTAAATAATAAGTTATTTTTAAAATATTCTACCTCTTGATGATGAGAAGCCTGGACACTGGCGCATACAAAGCACCAAGGCAATTCAAATATTTTAACTTATTCTTCTTCTCTTCCTGCAGATATTTGTATTTTTGTGAGGCAATAGATGGATTACCTTATATTTCAAATTGAAATATTCAATAATGAAATATACAATATATGAAATATATAATTTTTTGTGAGCAGTGTAAAATCTAAATTCCTTGTAAGCACTCTTGGCAACATAATAGACTGGTTGAAAACTGTAGAAATACTGTCATCACGTTAACAGGAAATGGTTTCTTTGATTGTGAGTTAAAATTTTAGATTGACTGAAGAATTACATGTAAGTAGCATCACTTGCTAGGTTTTGTGTTGAGTTTAGGGATCAGATTAGGGTCACAACATGATCAGCATTCATTAGGTTTGCATATAGATTTAACAAAGCAATCATACAGCATATTATCAGACCTGTGGAAATCGCCCTGCTGTTGTACGTATGACAAATATATTCTATACAAATACAAATAATTCAAAAATGTATTTTATACACAATAAATTATTCTTATTGACACACACATCATATAGTATTCATAATAAGTAATATTTGTAAATTATTTTACCTCTTGATGATGATCAGCCTGGGCATTAATATCTGCAATACATCAAAGAGAATCCATTTTTTCTACATGTCATGCTTCCTGCAGATATTTACATTTAATATGATGTGATAAAAATATAATGGAAAAATATGTTTTTTTTATATTACCTTGCTGCTTTCCTTTGAGGTTCAGCTTGAAAAAAAACAATATAACAGCAATCATAGTGAAAATACAGATGATGCTCCCCAAAATCAATGTAATGTAATAAAAGGTGCCACCATTGCATTCTTCTGATGACAGATGCTCTTCTTTACCTGTTAAGAGGCCTATATTTAAAACAACTAGATTAGGCTCTGTGAGGATTATATTATAAAACAAACAACATATTTGCACCAGGTACTTCATGGATGATGTGTTGCAAGTCATAAGACAGTACATACTATATTATTTTAATATACTGGCCACAAACTACAACACCAAGTCAAAGATGGGATAGTATTGAAAATGCAAATAAAAAGCCTGTGTTCCTTACAATTACTTTGACTTTGATTTATTTTGAAATATTATTATTATTATTATTATTATTATTATTATTATTATTATTAGAGGAAATATATCTAAATAATAAAGCACATGAAAAGTAATAATGTAATAATAAAAAAAACTTTAATTGCTCACTTTTTATTTAGCTCTGTTTGGATGACATTTTCATGTATTTTGTGTCATACACATAAAAAATAAAGGTAACTTTGTTGCATGACATAATCCAAGATTAAGCTCATGGCTATTAATTATTACATTGAATAAAAGACATAAATAGTACAAAAAGTAAGCAAGTGATTTTACCTGTTTTTACAGTTAAGCTTGTTGCATTGTGGAAGATTACGCCGTTCCAACGAACTACTCCACAATAATAAAGTGCAGCATCAAATTCCTCCACGTTCTTTATCTTCAGAGTTGAATTTGTGTTACTCATATTTACCTCAAAGCGATTAGTTTGAAATCCATTCATTAGATCCAATGAATCTCATTAAATCCATTCACCTTCATTAGAGGCCTGGAGACTGGTTGCAATACAAAGTGGTGGAGAGTTGTTTGTCTGTTTAAACCAGGATATGAAATTGTCTTGTTGCAAAATATTTAAACAAAAAAATGTCGCTGTTTCTCCAGGACTCACTGTAATAAAAATATTCTCAGATGTCCATTTAAAAAGAATCAAACCTGAAATTCATAAAACAGTGATGACATTAATGGGAAAATTGTTCTCACATATGTATGAAAATAGAGTTTTAACAATTAAGCAGTTGTATTAATAATATTTACATTGTACACCCTGATACCTTTGTTTATTATTTATACTTTTAAAAGAAGAAGTTATACAATAATAAGTCATACTTACACAAGTACAGGTGATGAATAAAGAACAATTTCTGAGTCATGACTATCTTCTGTTTAAGCATGTGGATAATCACACTGCTCATTTATATATTTTAAAGAGGCGTGTCTTTTGGACTAGACCTTCAACATAAAATAGCTTATAACCAGCAGATTCACCACATCTCTATTGTTTTAACCATACACTGAAAGCAGTTGAAGTTTGTATATCCAATACAATTTTGTCATATTTAAATAATCACACACATAGGTCATGTGATATGTTAAGAATATAATTGATTACATTATGTGATATGTTAAGAATATAATTGATTACATCATGTTTATTTTATTTATTTTTTACTTTACTCTAATAAATCACCACGAAAGGAAAACAAATGTCAGCATGAGTAAACTTACCAACATGATTTACTGGATTTTTTTTCTTATTGAATTTGTTTACATAACAAACACAAGTTTTTTTAGTTCTGTGTTACATAAGCAAGGCCAACTCCGAGCAGCCATCTAATCGGCATCTGCCAAGGTAAGTGTCACATATTAAGTCTCCAACAACGTTACTGTTGGGAGAGCATGCACCAGGACGTTCAGGAGGTGGTTGCATGTGAAGCTGTGAAGTTTCTGACATTCCCCAAGTTACCCACAGCATCTTCACACAGTTAGGTTTCTCGGAGGCCATCCACATCAACTGAGGCCCCCAGTTCACATCTGTCTGGTCTGCCTTCCTAAAGAAACAAGGGCTAACCGTGAGTTTCAGATAGGGGTATCACCCCCAGTCCAACAGGCAGTGCGAGAGGGTGAATCAGGAACTTGGCAAATTACTCCAGCTATTCTGCTCTCACAAGAAAACTGACCGCCATTCCCTGGGACCGGATAACCACGGATGTCTAGGTGGTGGACGCCTGGTTTTGTCAGACTGAAGCCATCTGGGAACAGACCCACCGATACATTTTTTAGGCCATTCAGAGATACAAGTTGCAGGTGAACCAGAAGGGAAGCTTGGCCCATCCTTCCAATCGGGTGACCGGGTGTGGCTCTCAACACGGGACCTGAACCTTCAAGAGAGTACCCTCTAGAGTACTCCTACCAGCCCACATGCAAACTCTCCCACCTTTCCATGTGTCTCTCCTTAGGCCCGTCACCCCCAGAGGGCTGAATAAGGAAACCCCTGCCTCTGTGCCACTCCCAGTGCAACGAGGGATCCGGTGGAATGGGAGGGGTATGGTGCAGAAAAACAGTTCTGGATAAACACCAAGGATATTGTGGATCCCAAATTGGATTGGGAGTTCCACACAGTGTTCCCTGACCATCCGGCATTACGTCCACGTTGACTCACCCCGTCACACACACACCTCAACTGTTCATCTTGATACACCTTACTTGAGTGTAACCCTGCCATCACTCCTTGTTTTCTGCATGGTTCGTGACAAAGGCACTTTTGATAAACAACTATATTCCGCTATACCCAATCTGCGACTTGTCATAATGTTTTGATTAATCTGTGTATATTAATTTCAATATTATTCATCCTTTATTAAACAAGTTGATGTTAGAAATTTGATTACCAAAGCCTTAATAAAGTATATGAAGACTAAAAAAAGTTGTTGACTCTAGGTATGCCAAATGTGAATATGTAAAATGTCCCAATTCTATTTGGTAGATTTCAAATTTTTTTTATTCCAAGTGCAATAAGAAATAAGTTAAATAATATTGCATTTACGTAAACATATTTTTTTAAAAATTAAGCACCCAAATAAAAATGTCAGATTGCTAAAAAACACGTCTTCCAACAGTGGCATGCAGTTATGTCGCAGGCAGTTGTGTAATTGAATACAGGTGTAGTATGAGTAGACACTGGGTCTTGTTACAGGAGAGTTTAAAAGTGCTTCCCCAACTGCTCTATAAAAATGTGTTGCTGACAAATACATTTCTGGGAAAGCACTGCTATGCTTGAATGAGCATTGGATTATCCTAATGATAAATGTCAGTTTGTAACATGCCATGCGAGGCAATAGATGTTGCCACAGGATGTCCTGCACATGTCGCTGAACTTTTAGTGGAGTCACTACTAGGGTTGACCAACTGATGGCTCCCCAGGTCATCACATCAGCAGTTGGGGCCCGTTGTCGCCCCACAGCAGGCTGTAAAATGTCTGTACCAGAAACCACAAATTCTGATTGTATTTTAAGAAAACAGCCAAACCCACATATGGTGTTATTGTGGGTGAAGTATATAATGGTGAGGGGAGAGGTGGTGGTACATCATTTCCTTTTTAGCAAGGTGCAAGAGTATGCAGCATGCCAATATTTTAATAAGTTTTGTGCATGAACCCTATATTTATTTTTCATAATTTATCAGTTACATTCATAAGTAACTAAATTTATGTATTTATTGTATATAATATTGGTAGGGTTCCATTTATTTCTGAATCTTATTCCCCCGATGCTTCTTGCTCATCACACTTAGGTGACTTTGTACTTACCACTGTCGCCAATAGCTTGTTCATGGGAATATTTGGCCTAGATGCTTGTAAAGCTACTTCTTCAATTATCTATTTTAAAAAGTATACAGGTTGGCTTTTGACAGTAAGAACAAAGAATCCACAGAAAAACCCTTTAACAGCATGCTGCTTAATTAATTATCGAATATAGTACATTTTCACAAAACATACCTGTACCATTTAAAAATATATATATTAATTTGATCCATGTAATTCATGTAAACATATTCATTATATTCTTAAGTTTGCTTTAGAAATAATTGCTGGAAAGGTTGCAAATACAGCATTAAGTGACATCAAAGCCAATCATACTAATTAATTAATGGCTAGTTATTTATGTACAACACATTACTATGATTCCTTTTTTATAATCAAGACAGGAAGAGAGATTGGGTGGGACAGAATATCCTGTGTATGAGGATTAGGATGAAACACAGAGTAATATCCCTGAGAGGTAGACTTCAGTAGACCAGCATGCATTTTATATCCTTTCTTTATTAGTGCTTCCATATATATATGAATTGTTTAATGGTTTTATACAATTATGAAAAGAATCATTTTTAATAGAAGTAAAAGTAATACAGTCTGCTTGCATCTGAAATCCATTTTCAGTCATGATCATATACTGGTCTCTTTTAGTGGTTACAAAATGACATTCCTTACACATACAGAGAAATGACAAATAACAACTATCATTATGAAACCCCTTACTGTAAGAAACACATTATTTTTAGTCCATGGACTTTTCAGTATCATGATTAACACCTTAAATAGTCTGGCCTTTTAAGAAAAGAACAAGACTTACACCAACCATGGATAACACAAGATCACAGTATTAACTGTGATATGAATACATGAATCTATATTTAATAATATATAGTACTAACTGATATAGCTGTTTTTAATCTGCAATGCAAATACCCTGCTTCATATGACTTTATCAAACACTAGCAGTAGATTCTAGTGATATGTTCCTGCTGTAGAATACATTTATTGAAATTCATCCTCTTTTTAAAGAGACGTAGCTGTAAGAACTGTATATAGAACTGTATATATCTATGGTGTATAACCATCTAGTAAGTCAAATTGGCAAAGAGATCTGCTATATCATAAAATGTAAAATGTCAGTATAACTGTGGGCAGAACACAACTGGAGAGGAGGGGATGTTTGGAGATACGTCATTTCCTGATGACTGAGGTACAGAAAGAAGCAGCTCAGTACATGGTGAGATCAGCCAAGGTGAACTTCAGCGGACCACCTTCACTATTTATTACTGATCACTCTATTATTTATGTCTTCATTGAGAATAAACATTAGCGTGCACATTATTGTGTTTGGTTTATTACAATTCTTATGAATACATAACTTTTTTTTATCATGTTTTAGATCATATTTTAAACATTTAAAGTATTTGTCTTGAAAAATATTTAAACAAAAAATAATGTCTTTAATGTTAAAATTTTGATTAGTTAAATTAAATTACATTCAAATCTTTACTAATGTTAAAAAGTGCATAGCATTTTTTGTCAACACTAATAAGTAAATGGAAAAGTTTGTGTGTGTGTGTGTGTGTGTGTGTGTGTGTGTGTGTGTGTGTGTGTGTGTTTGCTCATGCACGCACCTTGTGGTTTGAATGTTTTCCACCTATACAACTGACCTCTGCCGCTTTTTCTTTAGCACCTTTCAAAGATCAAAACCACAAAAACACATTTCCCACTAGAGTACTTATTCTTTTTCCATAAGCAGAAATAACAGCACACCAGCTTACTCATACTCATAAAAGGGCTACCAGTTCAAAAACCTCTCGCACAATTGTAGTCAGTTTACCTGATTTGTGTCTTGCATTTTTGAAAAAGCTAAGTATGTTTTAAATGTTCAAGATAAATTGTGCTTAATTCAGGGCCTGAGCCTGGGTTAAAACAGAATTTGCCAATTTCCATATGCTATTAAAATAAATGTAATAAAATGTAACACAAAATAATTCTGGGTCAATAGGTCATCACGGAGAATAACTGGAAATCTACTTTAAATATAATATTATTTACTCTTTATCCCCCTCTACTGCTGAGAACTCAAAACAAAAAGTGAAAAAATGCATGTTCATTCATTACGTGTTACACATTTTGGTCGATATAAACTATAACACTAATTTAAGAAGTGATACTGCTTTCGGTTAACAATCATAAAGTACAACAATTTTTCACAACTGGCAAATTGTGCATTCTTTCAACTTTTATTTAACATCAGACAACCTTTTCCAGATAGACAAGATTATCCAGGTTACCATTACTGATTTGGCATTGCTTAGAAATTTTGCATTCTGCATTAATCAAGAACAAACAAACAGTTGTACTATTCATGTCTTAACATATGAATAAATCATTCTCATTTCATGTTTCCTGTAGCTACTGTTCAGTCTTGCAGAAGTATGAATTTAAGTTAATTCTGAGATTTCTAGTGTGAATGTTTCACTATTTTAATCGTCTTTGGTGTTAGATCACTTGGGTTTTATCATCCGTGGTTTTGGTTCTTCTTCACTTAAGCATCAATGAATAGACAGTACATCACAGACACACTAAACTTACAACAGTGAAATATGCCTTAGCAGAATTGTGATAGGCAGTACTTTGTAAAATGAAAACGTACAATGAATGGCCATTTTATTAGAGACACCTACCTTTTCACGGTAGGAGCTTTCCTTAAATGTAAATTAGACATGTGACAGTGCATGAGACATGGTTAGTAGGTGCTAGACTAGATTAGGTCAGTTTTTAACAAACTTCGCACTCCAAGGGCCCTTTGACTCTGCCTGTGTGTAGTTTGCATGTGCTGCTGTTTCTTTTAATTTTCCAAAGACAAGCATTAGGTTTAATATACCAGTTTTAATATATCATTGTGTATAGATGTAACCTTGTGTCTGATGTAAATAGATACTGATGCTGAAAGCGACATTAAATAAATAAAATAACAAACAATAAGCATAAAAGGATGGTACAGTTACAGGGTGATTAAATTTTTCTTTTTGGCTTTCCTTGAATTAATAGTACCCACATCTTAATCATATAGAGCATATATGGAATGAGGAAGAATGAGCTTTTCAAACCAACCTCCATCTAATTTGTGTCAATTGCAAGAACCTATACTGTCCACAGGGATCAGTAATTCTGCAGACCGATTTCAACACTTAGTGGAAACTATGCCATGATGGACTGTTGCACTTCTGGAGGCCAAAGGAGGTCCAATGTACTACTAGATTAATATAATATGTATGTTTATGTAAGAGTATTGGCCTTTTTGTTCAGTTTATGCCAGATATATGCATAGTGTTTTTATTTGCATTTATGTGGGGGACTGATGTGCATTTGGAAAGGGAACTAAACCCTTTAAATTATATGAGTAATTAACACAGAAATCCAAGGTGGAGAAACTTATGTACATGCCTATGGATTATTGCTAATGCTGGCCTAAATAAACCAAAGTAGGTGCCTACCTACATTTTATTTTCTAAACCACTAAACTAGAGCACTGTAGTTGGGGAGGGGTGCAACCAGAGTGTAGAGTCGTAGCAGCAGCAAATAATTGTGTCACATTGCTGAGCTACCATGATTCGTATCCTGCAAGGTGTGGTTGCAACATTTAATACCCTTAGAAACCCAACACAATGATTCCTAGTTACAAATGGCAGGTCTATACGTAAATGTCAATTTAGACTGTGTATTAATTTAGCAATATGCCATATATACCTATACTTACAGTATGCAATTTCTAGCAGCTTCATTATAATGCCAGAAAGCTCAATCAGGAAAGGTATTTTTGAAAAGGTAGCAACCAAGACACCACAACACCTGCATAAAAAGGGCATGCAATGAAGATAGGATTTTATATAGATATTATTCCAGCCAAGAACAATGCCTGAGAGGCATAACCATAGCATGTAAAACTATTCAACTCTAGTGGCAGATTAGCTTGCAGTAAATCTGAAAGAAGAGCACAAAGTTTGCAATGCTGGACATAATTTGAATTATGTTGTATTAATATTTAACATGGTGATTCATAGGAAGATATTTAAATTTGTCTATGTTTATGTTGTTTCACTTTAAATTGTGGCATTGCAATTGTCTGATTTGTGCTTTATAAATGACACATTTTTTATTAAAAAAGTATTTAAAATTAAGCTTTATTTAATATAACTATTATATAACTACTTGGAGATGTAAAGGAACTCACCACTCACCATCTCATATATTATTTCAGACCATACATTGAGACCAAGTACAGAAGACCTGTGGTCTAGTTAAAAGTTTCTGTAAAAAAATAAATAAATAATAAAAGCAGCACATATATATACAGTGTGTGGATGTAAAGACTAAGAAACAGTGACCAGAACATCGCTTCCTTTTGTGTAAGAGACAGCATGACGCAGCTCAGAAGAAACCACAAAGATAAACATCAGGGAACCAGTACACACCTTCATCATTAAATACATTTATTTTAAGTACAATGCTCACAAAAATGAGGGCATATTTAATACGTATCCCCTAATTTTTGTGAGCAGTATATTTATATTATTTAATGATTGTGCAAAAAAATGTATTCATTATATGATTAAGAAAACATAATGCAGTAAGGATTCATTGTTCAGTGATCAAATTAAATCCAGTACAATCAATATTAATTTATGACTAGCTATTTCTCCAAGTCTGGAAAACTTTTTTTCACGTTGTGTGCTGCATCAAGACCACACAGTACATTGTTTCGTTCTCCATAGCCAACGACCCAAAAACCATGACAAATTATTATTATTATGTATTGTTATGTAGATAACAATCCCACTTTACACAACTGGGGAGGTATATTGTTTAACTTAAACTAGCTATTGTCAGTTCTTTCTTGGTCATCATACGGCATTTAAAACTTTACAATTTGCTATTTTTATATCAAATAACATATACTGTAACACTTTAACGAGGAAACATATTTACATTTACAACATAATATATTCCTAATAATCAGGAATCTAATCAAGAGTACACTTATGAAACTGTTATGGTTACTTTTTTTGATACAAGAACTTTTATGGTTGTGTTGAGAGAGACAGACATTGCGGTGGGGGGTTGGGGGTAATTGAGGTAAGTGCAGATAAATGGGTCCTCAAACAATGTTTAAAGATAGCCAGAGACTCAGTTGTTTTGAGGGGTAGTTCATTCCACCACTTAGATGCCAAAACAGAGGAGAGTCTAGATGTCGAGCAGTGCTAGAAGACCAGAGTGTGCAAGCTGCAGTGCGGGGTGTGATAAGTGCTGCAAGGTAGGAGGGTGCAGGCCCATTTTTAGCATCAGTGTTTTAAATCTGATGCGAGCACCTACAGGGAGACAGTGGAGAGAGCGGAGCAGTGGTCGAGTGTGTGTAAACTTGGGAACATTGAACACAAGTCTTGCAGCTGAATTCTGGATCACTCTCTGAATTGTGTGTTCCATTAGTTTTAACTTTTCAAGAATGTGATATATTTGCAACATGTTGGTATACAGTTTAATCACCTAGAGGATTCACCACACTGTAGCCTCTTTATACACTGCTGACAAAAAAATAAGGGATATTTCATTATGGGATATTTCATTTTAAAATTAATCTGACCTTAAGATAAGACAAGAAAACAGAAACCCCAAACTCTGGATTAAATGGCAGCACCATATATCCATATAAGGTGATAATGTGGATGAATTTTAACTGGGTAACAATGGGTGGGGCATCAGTTCCTGTAAATGAGTAGCAGAAGCAGATTAGTGCACTGTAAGATCACATAAAGATACTTCAGCAGACCAGCTTGCATCTGAGTTATCCTCTTGTTAACTGTGCTATTATATCTCAAAATGTTCAATTATGAAATTGGCATATGCTGGTCACTTTTAATGCTTGCATGGTGATATTTGTTCAAATATAAAGGTACACATAGCATTATGAAACTTGTGATTGTAAGAATTGCATGAAATAAATAAAGGTTATCACATTAATAATAATAAAAATAAGGTATACAAATAAGATAACAACTGTATGTATATACACAATGTAAGTATATACAATAAAAATATACAACCCCAAATCAGAAAAAATGGGACAGCATGAAAAATGCATATAAAAACCACACAGTGTTCCTTAGATATAATTTTATTTCATTGCAAATAGTATAAAACTGAGATATTTTATGTTTGGTCCAGTCAATTTCATTACCATTTAAATAAACATGCATTACTGCATTTCAGACCTGCAACACATTTTATAAAGAGTTGTGATTGGGCAATGTATGACTAGTAATGAGGTAAAAAAAGTTTATACATGAAATATATTTGTATATACAGTGCATCCGGAAAGTATTCACAGCGCTTCACTTTTTCCACATTTTGTTACGTTACAGCCTTATTCCA
>JAUZSU010197255.1:0-11798 GCA_034780255.1 Parotocinclus maculicauda | reverse complement strand
GCACTGCAGTGACAATGATGAGGTGGTGGTGTTTTACTGTATTTTGTTCTGGTATGAGTGGAATAGACACAGCAGTGCTGCTGGAGTTTTAAACCACCCGATTATCACTGCTCGGCTGAAATTAGTCCAGCCACCAGCATCCTATAGGCAGTATCCTGTTAGGACCGATGAAGGATTAGATGATGACTAACAAAAACTGTGCGACAACAGATGATGTACTGTATCTGACTTTACATCTGCAAGGTGAAACAATAAGGTAAATGCCTCTAATAAAGTTGACAATTAGTGTTTTAAAACTCCAGCAGGACTGCTGTGTCTGATCCACTTATACCAGCTCAACACATGACACACCCCCACCACATGAGTGTCATTGCAGAGCTGAGAATGATGTACCATTAAAGAACAGAGTAAATGTGACCAACAAAGTATGTAGAGAAACAGATGGACTGCTGTCTGTAATTGTAGATTACATAACTACAAAGTGGAAATTTCAATCAATTGCAATTCTGAAATTGTCAATTCCTGAGAGTTTGTGTTTGAATCCCAGACTTGCAACATGAAAGTTTACAGAACCCTGCAAAGCACTAATGCTCTGCCCAGGGTGTAACTACCTGTGCCCAGTGATTTCTGGATGAGCCATACCCTCACCCATGACTCTGACCAGGATAAACGAAGGTTTAAACAGGATGCTTGCTTGCTTAAAATGAATATTTGCTCTAGTATGTATTGTTTTAGTTTTTTGTTTAAACATGTGGCCTTGGGAGCCAACAGAGTCGTCACAATGCAATGTTGCAAAGCAACAAATAAGATAAGACATTGTGAAAATAATGCTATTAACATATTAAATAAATAAATGCAATCTATGGCATTTATATTGTCTATTTACAGTATATGGATGTGTAGTGCAATTTTAATTAAAAAAACATTTGTAGGGTCAAATAGGAGCAAGCAAAAACCTAACATTTAATAATGGATGATTGAAAATGCATGATAAAATGTTTTAAAAGTTATAATACAGTGATATTCTGATGCTTATTGTGTATCAACACAATACTTGAAAAAGTATTTTGAAGAAGAACCTTGATATTATTTTGACTTACAGTATTAATTGTCTACACGGCATCATCTAACAGTTTTTGAAATACAGATGGAATACAGATTTTGCTGATGCATGTAGCTTGGTACAGATCATCTTATATGGCCATACAACACTTTATGTTGTATTCTGATGAGAATCCTGGGTTCCCTTGACCTCCAGAGGTCATCGGGAAGAGCCTGGGCAGAGTCTCCAGCTCATCCAAGTCTGACCCTTCTGTGGGAAGTCACAGTGGACAAAAACAAAGTTAATCCCAGTGTCTGATTCTATTCCTATCAACCAAACTCACTGAGAGGGGGGCTTCCTTCTACCTCATTCCACTGTCACGTTCTCACCCAGGGCACAAAGAGGGAAGAAACATCTTTGAAGGCAGCACAGCCGTTGGGCATTTTTGTCCTCCCTACTTTTTTTTTTTTGGATGAGTAGATAAAATAACAGGGTTATTGTTAAGATTGAGTTGGGATAAAGTGTTGTCATAGCTGGTTGTTTATGAACAATAAGATAATGGGAACCAAGATTTGGGTCTAACACCATTCGCAAATTTGATCAAACATATTCTGTTAAATGTAACTACATGCCATTCTATTAGTGGCATCATAGGAAACCTTAATAATAATACAATCTTAATAATGTTAAATTTTACCTGTATTTATTTTGATTTCCCAATTATCTTTATCATTATCTTTCATCTATTTCCAGTTTAACCGCTGCATCACCTCCCAGCTTATCAAGTGGTTCAGTAACTTCAGAGAGTTCTATTACATTCAGATGGAGAAGTTTGCTCGACAGGCCATCGTGGACGGAGTGGGTGATGTGAAGGAAATGTCTGTTACCAGAGACTCTGAGGTCTTCCGTGCTCTGAACATGCACTACAACAAAGCCAATGACTTTCAGGTACTGTTCATATACAACTTGCAATAAATTACTATTACAGTTAGCCTATGGTTTATACACACCTAGATGAATAAGTTTTCATGTAGGAAATTTTATTCATTTTTTTTTTTTTATAAATAATAATACAGTTCATGCTTAAAGGCACATGGTGAACATACATAAAAACATATTCTTCCGGAGGCTCCTTCATGAAGGCTTTCATGAATTCAAAACATAAGCATTTTATTTATTTAATACTTTTTCTCTCAAGCTTTTTTAACCTGGTGTCAAGGTATTGTATCTACTGAATGGACGGTCTTACATAAAACTTTGTAGACCCCTGGATAATTATCTTTTAATTATTTCTTAATTTTTGTATTATACATTTTTTTTCCATTATTTTAATGCATGCATATTTAAGTTTGTTTATTGCAAAAGTTGAAAAATCAACTTGCCAAATATGCCATTTGAATAGGGAAGTGCAGACTTTTTCATTAGACAAGAATTGCATCTTTTTTAACTGTGCTAAAAATTAGTAGGATGCAGGAAATACAGAGGTGAAAATTTGTTTATGTTTCAGCAAAAGACAAAAAAAGACTACTATTTACGATATCATCTTCTATATTTGTATATACATTGCTCACAAAAATTAGAAGATATTTCAAAATGAATCCAAAGAGGATCCTAAAGGAACTGCTGGACAATCTGATCCTGTCCATGCCCCATCGCTTGTCAGTGTGTTTTGGCAGTCTTGTTTGACCATACACCCTACTAAACAGTCACTGTGCATCCACGTTCACTTCTGTTCACTTCCATGAATATGTCACTTGCTACTCAATCATGATAATTGTTTGTATCTCATTTGCGTATTCAAACAACTCTCTCTGACTTTTGATTTGCTATTCTGATGATCTTGTTTAATGAAATAAAATCAAATGGCTGTTTTCTAAATTGCTTTATATACATTTTAAAATATCCCCTAATTTTTTGAGCACTGTATATAGGCAAATTAAGAGCCTAAACATTTTGTTTAAACCATCCACAGGATATGGATTTGAGATGTATGTGTAACATGTATATACATAGATGTATATACACTCACTTATTAATTTAATATTTTTCTGTCAAATTGTCCAAGCCAGTAATTTGGCAGTAAAATATTAAAGTAATAAGTGAGTGTCCTGACAAGAATGGTGCTGTGCAGTAAAATGGTACATTCACATTGTCATATACAAATGACACCTGAAAATAGATCTAATATTGTATTTAGGACGAAGTCAGAAACCCTTACTAAAACCAAAAGCTGTGTGTATGTATGTGTATCATGTCCCTTATGAGAAGTTAAGACACAAGCCTGTTAAGCTCAGCAATAATGCAGGCAGATGATGACTGTGCTCAGCGCGGTTATTTGTAACACTGTATACTGCACCTTTGGCTGTGCACTTTGTGCAAAAGCCTATTGCCGTTTTAGCCAACTGTGGGAAGAGGAAACCACAGAATCCTGCTAAAACAACTCAGGATTAGGAGCTGGCCATGCCTGAGCGATGCCAGGATTGCTACTGACGCGTAATGCTGAGAAAGACTCTGCCCATTCTGAGGGTGAAGGGTTAGGTGATGGGAACGAGCCGAGACAGTTGTCTTTACCTTGGGCCTAAGACATTCCTTTCCCAGGGCCTGCTTTTGTGCTTGGAGAAAGAAAATAACCCATGTCGACCATCAACAGCTTGCTTAGCTACTCTATGGGAAATAATGAGAGCAGATAGATCATCCTTCTCTAAACCCCACCTCATCCAGACTGATCTCGGTCAATGATGTCTGTCCAAAAAGTACAGCCTGGATTCCTGGGAAGGGCCAGACTTCTGTCAGTCGTGTAATTTGAAGCAACAAGGTACCAAAATCAAAGCGTCAGCTCGGGCTGGTCAGATAATGATTCTGACAGTGTATTTGTTTCTTTCATGCTGAGAACAAAGGCAGAAGGAGCAGCCTGTTTTGAAGGGAGTGCATTAAAGTTTGCAGGTAAAACTGATGTACATTGTTGCTGAGCTAATGAACAGTTTAAAAGACTCTTGGCTTTCACCATTCACTTCAGGTCATCATGGTGTTCCATCAAAGACTGGATACATTAATTTATACAAGAAGATTTGCCATTTGCTTGAGCTGCTCCTATTGCTCTGTGTTAAGGGACTAATCGTCTCCTGGAGTCACACTTTTTGTTTTATATTGCTTTTTTTTGCTAATATATTAATATTCTTAGCTAATGTTTTGTTTTTTCTTTGACCTATTAGGTTCCTGACAGGTTCCTCGAGGTGGCTGAAATCACCATTCATGAATTTTATAACGCCATCTCCCTCAGTAAAGATTCTGACCCCTCCTGGAAAAAAGCCATCTACAAAGTTATCTGTAAACTAGACAGCAATGTTCCAGAGGATTTCAAATCACCATCGTACATGTAGTAAAAATGACTGCAATTGTTTCCAATAAATGAAGAATCTGTACAGACAAAGCTGAGGAATTTCTGATGCTAAGTGGTTGATATTTAATTTCTTATATGGATGGTTAGTTTGTGAATAATAAGAATTCTAAATAGACTGTGTACATGCTTTAGGGGAGATATAGCAGGTTAAAATAAAGGAGTAGTAATTGCTGTTGTGTCAAATCCACCAACTTGATGCAGGTTATCAGATAGCACATTTAAATTAAAGGCTTTCTTTTTTGGAGTGAATGGAGTCCTTAATTTTTACTACTATGTAATAGAAAAAGTATTGCTTTCATTTAAGAAAACAAGTGTGTGAATTCATATGTAAACCTGTATATTCTGATTTATCAAGGCATTCAAAATCAATGTGAATTAGATTTGGATTTGTCTGTAATTAAGCATAAATGTCTAAATACAATATAAGTTGCTCTTGCAATTCTGTAGTATGGTATAACAGATGAATTATTAGAGCTGAGTATGAATGAAAATAAAATTGCGTTATATTTGAAATGGATGGTCTACCATTAATATATCTGGACATCTGCATGTAATGCGTTTTTCCATATTTTAGTTATTTTATTTGATGTACTATACTATTTACCTTACAGTTGCTTAAGGCATTTATTTAATCTTTAATCTGTGATGCTGTTAATTGGAGATTTAGCCTAATTACTATGATTGTCATCTGCAGCAGATGTAGTGTGTGGTCTTTCCTTATTGGTGCGATCTTAATAAAAGCCAATTTTCTTTTAACATTTGATAGTTTTGGCCATTGCACTTGTTGAAACTTACAGATCATTTGCTATTATCCTAAACAACTGGGCACCATTTTAATTAATTATGGACTGCTGTTTTTATTTTGCTTAGTTCAGCGTTTTACCCTATATTATATATGATTATTAAAACAAATGAATTTCTTGAAATAGGATGCTTGCTAGCCACTCTATCTTGCTACAATGTAAATGATAAGATGATCTCGGGTTTGTGGCTCATCTATAGAACTTCTGGCACTTGTAATCCATTTGCAGTCAGTCTTGAACATGTGACACTTGCAACCACTTTGCAATCATTCTGGGTTGATCTGAATACACTTTGCATGGACAAACTTGAATGAAATACTAAAAACAAATTGACAACATGACTACGTAAAAGATAAATATGAGATTTTCAGTACATGTCCAAACTGTACCTAATATACTTTTCAAATTGTATTAAATTGTTTAGTAATGTATACTATTACTAGTTGGTTTCTGTACATTGTTCTACAGTTATATATATATATGAAGCTGGTACTCTTTTAATGCATACTCTTAATACAATGCTAGAACCAGCTGTCCTGTTGAACTCCCCCACACTAGGGTCTAAAACTCCACTGAAAAGGCTTTTATGCTGTGGATTAGTTGTACCTTAGTGAGCTGCTGTTTAAAATGAAGCGAAACTTGCTGCTTGCTTTGTCTTCCTACAGCTGATTCAAGTCATATTTTAAGACCCTCATTCACTGGGTTGCCGGCAAAAACCCCTTACAACTGCCATGTCTTAAAAACAACAATGCATTCTCTCATCATGAGTAATGTTCAACATGAGCTCATAACAAAGATCTGCAAGCCGAGCAGAATTCACTCGCACATCCAGCGTTCTTCCAAGCACCCGTGTAGAGCCGAGTCATCACTCTTCATTGCAGCATGTGCTGTGGAGCCTCTTCTCCCTGATTCCTGTCCTGATTTTCACAAACACTAACCACTACTAATAATGACTTATGTAGAGGCTCTGGTGTGTCCTTTATGTCAAGGTGAAAGATATGTGATTCAGCCTGGCTTTCACTGTATGGTAGCTTTAAATGTCTGTTCAGTAAAATTCTATGTGTCCAGTTCAAGAATAAAGCAACAGCCTGAACTGACAAGTCAAATAAATATAATTAGTAGATATGCATTTTTTACAAATTTTGTGACACACCACACAGTAAAGATTGAACCATTTTATAAAGGTTCAAGGATCATTTTGCTACATCACAATGCACCCTAAGATATATTCACAAAGCTTTATTTGATAGATACAAAATTATCCAGCTTAAACATGAACTGTGTAACTAACTAGTTCCTGTTAACCAGGCATTACATTCTTTGCTAGATGTATTGCTAGCTATTTAAATGTAGAAAACAATGGTGAATATTATATCTATTGTATAATGTATTATTATATTATATAAACATTTATATAACTACAAGAGGGAAATCAAAATAGATTTAGTTACAAGTTGCTAGCTGTTTGCTAGAAGCATTGTTATTGACATATATATAGTGAGCTCAGGTTTTTTAAAAGCGATTCACTAAATACATTCCCGTCCCTTTTTTTCCAGCCTTCATTTATACAGTCAAACTGAAAGTAAACATTCAGCCACTGACTCACATTGCTATTGGAAGAACAAAGCCAAAACTGAGATGCTTGGAAGCACTGAATGAAATAAGATGACCTTGAACATTTCCAAGTCAAATCTTTTTCTCTCAGTCTGACTCCTGGGCTTGTTAATAGTGTTGAGTTGGTTACTTAGAACATGTTACGCATTGTATTTCTGCTCTGTACTGATCTCCAACTTCTTTGAACATGTATTGACATTAGATTACTTGTCACTTTCTAGAAAAGTACTCTTAGGTTACTCTTTAAATCCCAATACAGATCTGTGCCAACAGCAACTAGTAGTCGTTAACACAACAGAGACTACATGTCCATGCCACAATTCCCTAAATTTGCATTATGCTAAGTCAAGTATTGACCAGTAAAAGTTGGTTTAGGCTTGGCTGTGTCTGAGTATACATCTTATACAGTGGTTCCTGAAAGTCAGGATTTTTGTGATTTTTTTTGTGAGTATTTGTGTGGGGGGAAAAAAAGGCTGGGAATGCCACAAAATTAACAGTTAGAAGAACTGTCTATGAATTGAGCAAATTCAGCACCACTGTTACTTGTTTAATCAGTTGAAGATCATTCCAAGTGCACGGTATGCAAAGTCTGAGCTCACAACAAAACACATGTCAACTTCTAAGCAACTAAAGACCTGCTTCATATTGGCTAACATAAATGTTCATGTGTCCAAAATTAGGAGAACACTGAACAACAATGGCGTTCATATAATGACTGCAAAGAGAAAGCTATTTTCCCAAATTGACATTGCTGCCCACCATGTGGCACATGAAAAATCCAGAAGGTTATTGATAAAGCGTTTTGTGAATAGATGACACTAAAATAGATTTTTTTGGTTTAAATGGGAAGCATTGTGTATAGAGAGTATATACTGCATTTCAGGATATGAACATTGTCCCTACTGTGAAACATGGTGCTAATATTATGGTGTGGGTCTTTTTTCTTCATATGAGCCAGGACAAGTTGGCTAAATAATGAAATATGAATTATATTAGCAACGTCTAAGGAAAACGTTTGGAAATTTCTTCATGAACTGATTCTCAGGAAAATGTGTTTGTCATACAGACAGCGTTTGTAAGCATTCAAACCATTTTACCAAAATGGAAAAAGAATACACAGTTCTGAAGAAAATATTTTGGTATAGACAAGTCAAAGTTCAGATCTTAATCCAATATAAATTTCACAGTACATGGGATTAAGCCAACTATCATTCCAGAGTTGAGGCTGTTTTGAACAGAGGAATGAGTCAAATGTATGAGTACAATATACAACAATAAGAACTTTTCATCTGATGATGTTTTAGCATATATCCATAAAGAAATATAGAAAATTATAAGAGTTTACAAACATTCAAGCACCACTGTACTGTGGAGCACTTAACCCTTAATCCTCAATTGCATTAGACCTCGTAGTCCGACCGTGTCTGAGGGATTGGAGACCAGCCTACTACTAGCCTGCTGATTGAATGTGTGAGTTAAAATAAAAGCCCGATAACTTAAGCAGAATTTTTCCAGAGGCTAAAACCTTTGTGTTATGTACAGATTACTCTAAAGTGAGAAACTTAAAGCAGTTTAAGATGTTCAGACTTGTATAGATGTTTGGCCCCACTTGATTTTATAAATAAAGTCAAACATTCAGGGAAAAAGTGTCATGATAGGGTATCCCTGAGATCTCGCAAGACCATTCCTGGTCTCACCAAATCCCTAGGATCCCTATTAAGATTTAATCGGAGCCCAAAATGCAGTGTCTACAGACAGACAATGAATGAGGAAAACAAAGGAACATTTATAAAACACAAAAAGTCAGGCGTAAATAAAAATGGTTAAGTGTACCATACGAAATGTCCGGTAATGGTTAATGAGCCGGGAGTCCAGAGTTCCGTGATGGGGTGCCGCAGGTCCCAAAGACGGCCGGGGTGTCGGAGGTCCACGGACAGCTTGGGTGCCGAGGGTCCGCAGGATAGCTTGATTGTCGTGGGGACTCAGAACGGCTGGCTGCTCAGGGTCCACGGAAGGGCTGGGGCGTCGAGGGTCCATGAGGCCGCATAGGGGCCGCGGGTCCATCCCAAACGGCTCCATGCCGAGGGTCTGTATGATGGCATTGGAGCCGGGGTACTCCCAAACTAGGGAGGGAGCAGGGGGTCCGCTACGATTGGCCCTAATAAGGAAAATGGACAAGGAACAGAAAATAGCCTGAACGAAAAGACCATAAAAGGACAAAAAGGGGAATAAAAAAGGAAACGGCTTTCTATAGCCGGGGATCTAGGGACGGCCAACTACGGCCAACGAAAAACGGGCTCACGGCGCGAGCCCTAACAAAAAGTCTGCAAACATTACTGAACAATTACCAAGTCAGTTTAGTATGGTCTGAGAGTGGCGTCAGTCCAGTAGACGGCATGACAGGGGTGGCTGTTGCAGTACCGATGATGACAGTGCCTCCCTGTCTGGCCTTCAATCCCTCAGACACGGTCGGACTACGAGGCCTGTAAAATGCCTAATTCAGCTGGAAAGCACTCTAGGAGCTCGACCTAGGTCACTGCAGTGGTGAGATAGCAAACTTCCACTGGACCACCCAAACGCAAATGCAAAATGATTAAATAGAATTGTATTATGTAAAGAAGTCCACAAATTGCAGAACAAACTGCATAGCTGTACATCCTGTCTGTGTAAGGCTTACCTACTGAACTTCAGACCTTACTGAGCTCCAGTCTTTGTTGTTCAAAACATAGTATGACAAAAGTCTTAATTTATGTGACAGTGTTGCAATTTATTTGCACTAACATGTTGGTATTAATGTTTTAATCAGAAGCACAGTAGGCCACGGTGAAAAACACATTAAATAGGAAACCCTGCAAGGCATCCAAGCAACAATTACATCTGAAAAGATAATATTAAAGAAATTAAAACATGAGTTTAATTGGCTTTGTGAGGAGGACAAGGAAAAAACCAATGCAAATGGTGCCAATTATTGCAGAGACATTGATTTTTAATTAGATCAATCTCCTCAACATAAATTGGTTTTCAATTTTCAATTAGACTTTTCATAATGGATGAAGGGTTCTGCTCATAATAATTTGACATGATTTTTTTTGTTCTCCAAGACATTCTGATAACTGTCCTGATGAGCGCAAAGCTAAATCCACTGTTTACAACTTCAACAAAGGGGCAGTTTATTAATAAGAATTAAAAGATAATGTTATATTGAGAGAATTAAGTAAGATTAAATAGGATACTTAAAAAGGTAGTCGGGCAGCATGGTGGCTCGGTGGGTCCCGGGTTCAATCCCAGGATGGAGCGGCCTGGGTCCTTTCTGTGTGGAGTCTGCTTGTTCTCCCCGTGTTTGTGTGGGTTTACTCTGGGTACTCTGGTTTCCTCCCACAGTCCTAAGACGTGTGTTAGGTTCATTGGTGTCTCTAAAGTGGCCCTTAGTGTGTGACTGTGTGCATGACTGTGTTAGTGTGTTAGTGTGTGTCCTATGGTGGATTGCAAACCCCCCATCCAGAGTCATTTCTGCACTTCCGCCCAGAGTAGCCGGGTGGGCACTGGCTGGCCCGTGACCCTGTGTGGATTAAGCGGCAGATAATGGATGAATGGAATAATGTAGTCAGAGAGTGATACGTATCAAACAACAAGAAAAAATAAAAAGAATGTAAAGATAAACTGAAAATGCATTGTACTCTGCGAGTAGCCTAATAATAATAATAGTAATAATAATAGGTTTAATTTATATAGCGCCTTTCTAACACCCAAGGCCACTTTACAATAATACAAGGTGTAAACACATAATTACACACTGTTAGGAATAAAGCAAAACACATAGACAGAAGAACAGCTAGGACGAAAAAAGATAAGTTTTGAGGAGAGATTTAAATTCTTGCAGAGTTGAAGCAGACCTAATAGTTAAAGGAAGAGAGTTCCAGAGAGTGGGAGCTGCCACAGCAAACGATCTCCCACCCATGGAAGAAAGCCTGAATCTAGGGACAGTAAGAAAATTGGAATCAGTGGAACGCAGTAATAAAATACAAGATGCAACCCAGTCTAAAAATAGTTTTCCAAAACAAATATGAAACATTGTTTTTATTCAGTTAATAATAATAATAATAATAAGAATAATAATAATAATAATAATCATAATTATTATTATTATTATTATTATTATTATTTATTTATTTGGAGCATGCCCAGTTCAATCCTAACCGCAGACTGCATGGAGTTTTTATGTCCTCTTTGTGTCCATGTGGGTTTACTCCAGATGCTCCAGTTTCCTCCCATATTCCAAATACATATGTGTTAGGTAAATTAGAGTTTCTAAAGTGCTCTTTGTGTATGAGTGTGTGCATGAGTGTGTTTATATGTGTGCCCTTCGATGACTGGTGTCCTCTCTACGGTTGTTCCTGCCTTGCACCCGGTGTGCCTGGCTAGGCACTGACAACCCTGGCTAAGCAGATAAGAAAAGGAATAAATTATTATTATTATTTGTTAATGTATTGACTTATTTTTTCCTGTTTCAACCTGGCTTAGCCACAAGCGATTGCTTTAAGTCTACATTAATTCCCCAATTTCACAACAATGTGGCAACAATACATTTACGTATTATGAATAATGATTTACTATATAACTCATTTATCTTGGTACAAGTCTATATTTTGGTGATAAAATGATAAAAAACCTCAACACAGTCATCCATTCATTAAACGCTTTCCTCTGAACAGCACAGGCTCATTTCAAAGCCCTGTACAGAGTAAATAGATATGCACTGATACTTGTGTGTCTCTGAGTGTGTATTATTTTTTTTATATAGCGCTTTTTTACAACGTAGCATTGTCTCAAAGCAGCTTCAAAATATTACACTGTCTTAAAAGGCCAATCCCAAGTTGAGCAAGCCTAGGGCGACAGTGGCAAGGAAAAACTCCCTCAAATGGTAGGAAGAAACCTTGGG
>JAUZSU010197244.1:0-11799 GCA_034780255.1 Parotocinclus maculicauda | reverse complement strand
TGTTACATAGCACGTCCCGTCTTGTAACATAGGGCATGTTCATTTAATCGGACCAGCCGGTTATTAGGACCAAAACGGTCGCGTCCCGATGTGGTCCCATTGTAATTGCAACTGTTATCGACTGTATATATAAGCAAAAAACAACTACGGGACATTTGTATGCAGCATTAAAAGCTGGATTTTGCCTTGTTGACTGTTTTCTGTTTGTATCCCAATAAAGAGACCCAAAATAATTCTAGATTGTCACAATACTGTTGCAAATACAACAAATGGTATGGTGGCCTAAGACTTTTGAACAGTAATGTAATTGCAATGTACATCAAGTCTTTAACATGTAAAGTTAAATAAGCGCTCATCCTTTATCCGAAATCAGCCAATTAAACTATTGCATCAGCTTGTATTTACTGCACCTGCCCACTAGATGGCAACCTTACCAGAGTCTTAGAACACCTCCTGTACATTAACCATGCACCTATTCATTATTTATCTGCCTATTTAAGGACGATGCCATGACATTAACATTGGATTTCCGATAAGCCATCCTAGATTTGTATGCTTTTGCAGTTATTTCTGAATAGCACAAGCTTAACCTGTGTTGTGAAATTGTAAAATTGCATTTTATATGACATAATTTTTTTACAATATGGATGAGATTTATATATGGTTCCCCTTAATAACGTATTTTGCCACGTGTTTATAAGGAACAAATTAGAATATGATTAATTTTCTCCACAATGAAATTTAGCAGTGTAAATACAAGGGAAGTATACTGCTCACAACGATTATTATTATTTTAAAATAAAATATCCCCACATTTTTGGGAGCAGTTTACATTGGTATGTTTAGGCACCTTTCTAGAAAATCTCTTTCTCCTAAGGCCTTGATTCATTGACTTGTTAATAGCTTATTTGACAAGTTGCTTTGACAACCCAGTGAAAACCTTTCTGCTTATTTAATTACATTAACTCCTTAGCCTGGAACCAGTCCACACAATGGACCATCCCATAATTTGTCCTTTCACAGGTAATTGCCCTGTAATTGATTTAGCCAAACAAAACAACACGTTTTTGGAGACAAAGCCCCCTCGGGTAGGAGGAAATAAATTAGCTGCCGTGCACAGTCACGTACACAGTCATGTACAAAGTGAGCCTATGCAATACACCAAATGAGAATGATTTAGATGCAGGTGCTGTGAATGAACTTGCAATTAAATACACTAAATCGGAATCATATACAAAATAGACATTCCATTTGATCACATCATGGCACCTTCTGTCCAGGCTAAGAATTACACAGGTATGATTGGCCATGTCTGAGCAAATGCTATAACAGCATGCACTAAGATGAACTGGTATTCTGTTCAGGATCAAGGAACCGTCTATGCCCAGCAAATTTTAGGACAGGACAACAGTAATAATAATAATAATAATAATAATGAAAACCTTTGTTAGTCATTTTTGTAGTGAAGATTCTTTAGGAGGGACACATTCTTGTAGGATGTCAAAGGAAGGTCCATGAATAATTAATGAACACAAGTCAAGTATTTCTGTAATTCAAACCCTAACCCTGGTTTCACTGATCTAAGAAGTCTAGCCTCATTATTCTGTCAGACAAACCAAAATCCTGACGCAACATTCAAGATATCTTGTCACAACTGGTTGCAGTAGCAAGCAACTACTTTTCATTTTTATTCATGAACCTTCCTTTATCATACAGGGAAATGTAGTAAAAATGGCAGGTGAAATTTGTCTAATGTAAGTAAACTTGTACGAAACCTGATCTTGTAGTCCTGCAGAAGAAGCCATGCATTACCTCAGGAACCCTTAAATACTGACTACCTTTTATTCCTCCCAAAATGCATCCCAGATGAATAACAATACGTAAGATGTAAATTATGAAAGATATCTGGCAAGGCTAAATCCTCACTCACTCATTCACATTCATTTACACCTAGAGAAACACTGGGCAGGCTGTCCACCTACTGGCATTCTTTTGAGAACTGGAAGGAAGCAACAGGGAAGGGAATTTGTTGTGATTTGCTCTTGATGTGAAGCTCCAACACAACCTGTAGCAGAACCTCCTGATACCTCCTAAAATAGTGGTCAGTACTTATACAGCTATAGTGACCCTGCAATTTAGGGTAAATTATTCAAGGTCAACTTTGTCTTGGAGTTCTTGATTTGGACAGCATCAACAACTATCACTATTTTGAACATAAGCTAAGTTCTCTAAGTTGCCTTTAAAAGTCATGCTGTAAATATTCAAAATTCCAAATATGCCATTGGACATTGTGCAGACACACCACAAAAACCTCATGATGTCTTTGAAAAAATCTTAATTTTAAGTGACTTTAAGTGACTTATTTGCTTTGTTAACAAATTTGTGTATCCGAGACTGTACATATGCAATTTCTGGATATCATACAAAGATTAATAACTTAATAAACAAGAAAAGAAACAGAAATTAAACCATATTCCAGACTCACTTGTTTCCTCTGTGGTTCTTCCTGTTGTATTCGAGATTTCAGACATTATTTTTTGTTTTTGGTTAGTCCTAATGTCTCTAACAATCCAAGAAGGTTTTCTGACATAACACAGCAATCCAATTCGCTCACAGACAGAGCGACACTTGAAAGATCAAGACAGCTGATTGGTGGATTCAAATTCTCTCTATTTGGAGCTGATAAGACAGACGTACACTTATCAGTCCTGAACATGGTATTCAGGCATCGGCTGCCTACACACAGTCACTGTTTGAAGACGATTACAGAGCCACTTGGAGGGAATAGATTCCCACAGTACAGAGACGACCGTTGATGGTTGTCTCCCCTTTGTTTTGAGCAGCGGTTCCACTTGGGCCATACTTAAAAGTTCTTCAAATGCAATTGAAAATCTGATGCAGCAGCTACGTGATGAGAAACTCACCGTTCACTGATGCTCATTCAACAACAGCTCAGAAGGACTGTACTCGATTCTAGTCATCCACTGCCCAGTGTGTGTTATTTTGACTATTTTTACAATTTGCTCTTTACTCCATACAGAGATCTTTGAAACTCTAGTTTATCTGTAAGGCTGAGGAACGCCTGAGTCGCCTTTTCTGTTCTGACTTTTGGTATTTGGTTGACTTTTGGTATTTGCCTTCTGCTTCTTCTTCTTCCCTGATTATGTCTTGTTTGCTCTTCTCTCAGGACAGGTGAAATATTTGTATTAAATATTCAGTTTCTTGGCTAGATGACACATGCGATGGCCTTCAATTTGAAAAGCAGAAGATTGATGTGTTTGTTGAGAAAGCTTAGATGGATCACAGGTTTGAACTTCAACACGTGATGTACAAGCCAAGGGAAGCCAGTTTACTTGCATTACTGAGTATTCTTTAATAACCAGTAGCATTTATTGCTATCAACAGACTTTAGTAATACATTATGAATCAGCATTTTACGCAGTAATAGTTTTTTGCAACTTTACTGTGCCATTAAATGTCATTCCAAAGTACTATAAACCGATCTAAACGTGCCAGGTATTTACAATTAAGACAGCAAGAAAGACTTTTACTCGTTACTTTTGCTGTCTCAGCGCCCTTTTTGGCATCTCAATGATACACTTAAGAGACACAGCATAAACTCTCTGTTAATTATTCCAGTACTTCATTAAGAAACACAAGCGACTCACAGCCCTCATTGCTCTCAATAGACTCGTGAACTTCAACCTCCTGGTTCTCCCAAGGGTAAGAGAATCGACAATCAAATGAAGAAGGATCAGGAGGTCTAGTATCCCTCTACACACACACACACACACACACACACACACACACACACACACACACTCACATACTCACATTTTACAGCAGAGGGCTTAAGGCGGGAACAAACCATGGACAGAGCGGCAGTCCATCACCTTGCCCATGCACACATAAACATACTCACTCACACTGGGACTCATTAGAGATACCAGTTGACCTAACAAGTCTTTCTAATGTGGGAGGAAACCAGAGTACCCGGAGGAAACAGCACAGAGTAACCAGGCCAAAAATCAAACCAGGGTCTCTGGAGCTGTGAAACAACAGTGCTTGCCCCTGTCTTAATAATAATTAATTTATTCATTAAAGCAAATTAAATGAAGCTAAATTTTTTGCCTGAGCTTTTCAACCTTTCTCCTTCTTATTTATATTGAGTAATTTTGGGGCCCACAGAATGTTTTGTTGCTGACACATTTAAATTTGTGGCATTTAGCAGACGCCCCTATCCAGAGCGACTTACAACTGGCACTTACAGTTCAAGCAATTTTGGTTTAATCGTCCTGATCAAGAACCCAAAAGTGGCAGTTTGGAAGAAGTGGGAATTGAAACTTTGACCATCTGGTCCACAGCCCAGTACCTTATCCGCTAGGCTACCACAGACACTGTAGGTTAAATGTGACTGGTACAGAATCAGTTATATAATACTGATCTGCTTATCACCAGCTTATTACCAGCTTATCATCAGAGCCTTTCAAGCCAAAAACTGGCCACTGGCCAATCAATCAGTGCATCTTTATTGCCATTTATTCTCACATATTTTGGGACTGAGAATACTAGACAAAAAGTGTTCTTTTATAGTATTTGTGTAAACACGTCTTTATGAGCAGCTGTCGCATTTATTGCTTTAATTCTCTTTTTGGGACAGGCCAGTCTAGTACTCATGCCCTCTTCTTTGTAATGTGTGCAGCATGTGGTTTTGCCTTGTCTTGTTGGAATATACAGAAAAATAGCAGCATTTGTTGCTCTAAAATCTCAATATACTTTTCTACAGTAATTCTGTACAGAAGTGTTTTTGACATTTGACTAATTTTTGACAAGGGCACTGACACACCCCATACCATGAGAGATCCTGATTATGCACTGTAGAATGAGAAATATCCAAATCCTTTAAAAATCTTTTTTGAGGAATCTTTGGTTTTAAACATTTCAATCAGCATTATTGGCGTTTTTAGTGCATGTTTATGTGCGCTATGATGGCTTGGCACCCTGTCTAGGGTTCTTCCTGGTTCCTGCCCTGTCACCAGTTAAGTAACAGCTTTCCTGCGACCCTGACTAGGATAAGTGAATGAGACAATGAATTAATGGATAATGTTTGCATGCATTTGATGGCAAACTGGAGATCCTCTGGGGGTATGTACCCAGAACGGAACTAGACCATCGCAAGCTTGGTAGGAGTCACTGTTGCAGTGCATTCCCCATTCATCTCCCCTTTCTCACACACAGCTCAGTTGTCCCTGTATGTCACTTAACCTGTCTGGAAGGCACCATCGGGACTTGAACTTGGGGCACTGCAGTTATAGGCTATCGTATTACTGTAGGCTGTGCTATTGAGTGCCAATATTATGGACTTGAGGAAAACAACTACAGTTGCACAAAATGTTTGACAACGCCTTTGAAACCCTTTTCTGCATTAATTATTCATCCATGTGGTTCATTTTATTTTAATTCAAGCCATAAGGATGGACACATTTTGCCAGAACTAATAAAGCAGTAACCAGGGGTGTGCAAATGCAGATGAGTAACAACATCCAGTGTTGAATACAGAGAATTAAAAAGTGTTCATGAGATGAATCATGCAGTAAAGGACGATGGTAACCATGACATGGACTTCATCCTGGGTATGATTAATAATGAAGGACATCGTTTTTATGTGTATATAATATTAGACTGGTGTTTGTAATAATGTATTTAAGCAGAGTCCTTGTGTTCTGTCCTCAGGTGTCTGTTGGGGTTTGTGGGAAATAAAAAGAACATGGCTGAATGAAACTCTGAATTGGATTTTTGTCAAAGGTGAATGTTTCTGCAGATTGAATCAAATATAACAGATAAGAACAGGACCAAGGAATTAGATTTGGATGTGAACTAGTGCCACAAAACATATTTAGAGTGCACTAACTCCACTGCTGCAGTAACGTGTGTGTGTGTGTGTGTGTGATGTCAAGTCAAATTTATTTATATAGAACTTTATTGTACAACAAGGCATTGCATCAGAGCAGTTTTACAGCTGTATGTGAATGTGTGAGCTTTTGTGTGTGTGTTTGTGAGTGTGTGTGTGTGTGTGTGTGTGTGTGTGCACCTCTTCCTAGTGTACTCTGGGAAGGTGCCATTGCTCGTCTGCATGTCCCTCCACATCTGTATGGGTTTACTCCAGATACTCAGCTTTGTTTCCACAGTCTAAGCACGTGTGTTAGGGCCACGTTACGAGTGATTCGTCTTTGATTAGGTACTGCGTCTCACTGGGTATTTTTGCGTTTCCAGCTTAAGCACGAGTGGCACATAATCTTACCAATCAGAGTCGTGAGTGTGTCTGTGTGTGTGATGCAATACAAGTACTACATTCGAAAATCTCGTTCTGGTGTACGTAGTGAGAAAAGGTGTGTGAGCTTTGTGTGATACATTCAGCTATTAACGTACATGAACGTATCTGTGTGGTGACATATTTAGCTATAAAAGTAGTACATTCAAAACTATGTTTTTGTTTTTTTCTGTGAGAAAGTGTGTGTAAATGTGTAAGTGTGTGTGTGTGTGTATCTATGTAGTGACATATTCAGCTATAAAAGTAGTACATTCAAAACCATCTTTTTGGTTTATTCTGTGAGAAAGTGTGTGTGTGTAAAGTAATAAAAGTTAATACATTCAAAAATCAGTTTCTGGTTTATTCTGTTGGTCTATGCTGTGGGGAAAAAGTGTGTGTGTGTGTGTGTGTGTGTGTGAGAGAGAGAGAGAGACACAGAGAGGAAGACTTCTGACATGCAGCTATAAACTACATTAAAAACGCTCTTTCTGGTTCATGCTTTTAGAAAGTGTGTGGACGTTTTATTTTTGTGTGTGTGTGTATGAGAGCTGTGTGTCAGTGTGACACATTCAGTTATAAAGGTGCTACATTTAAAACTCTTTCTGGTTTATGTTGTGAGAAGTGTGTGTGTGTGTGTGTGTGTGTGTGTGTGTGTGTGTGCCTCTCTCTGACACATGCAGCTATAAAAGTACTACATTCAAAAATCTATTTCTGGTTCACTTTGTGAGTGAATGTGATTTACTGTGAGTTGTGTGTGTGTCTGTGAGTTGTGTGTGTGTCTGTGTGTGTGTGTGTATTCAGCTACAAAAGTACAACATTCCAAAATCTTGCTCTGATTTACTGATTTCATCTCTTGGTGGTTTTACTCTGTGTGAGTATGAGCTTGTTTGTCGGTCTGAAATATTCCACTATAAAAGTACTACATTCAAAAATCTTTGTTTACACTGTGAGGAAAAAAAAGTCTGAGGTTTGTTTGTGTGTCTGTGTGATACTTTATGTGCGTGTCTGTGTGATACATTAGGCTATACTTGTATTACATTTCAGTATTCTCTTTGTGGTTTACTCTGCGTGCATGTGTGTGTGCGTGCGTGCATGTGTGTGTGTGTGTCTAGTTGATATCAATGCTATACATTTGAGTAGATAATAATTATCACATTATTCACTCTCTCTCTCTCTGTCTTCTCTCTCTCGCCCAAACACATACAAACAGCTGAATTAATTTCCACCAGTTTCATTTATCTGAACGAATAATTAGCCAGCGATGCTAAATACCTGCAGGTTGTTCACACTAAATAAATGTTTGTTGTCATCCTACTCAATTTAATTCATAAAATAACATGCAGTGATGCGGCACTGAAACAGTCTGCCATCTGTGCAACAGCTTCAGTGTTGATGACCAGCATCATTTAAAGATGGAAATAAAACCTGTAATTAGAAAGCCGTTGTGTTTATGCAGAAGTTGCATCAATATTTAGCTTGATGTCAGCGCTATTTATGGTTGTATATCGACAATGGGGAATATGCACTTCCATCATGGCAGCGCCACTGGTGAGGAAAACAGGCTTTGTTTATTAGCAGCATACCTATGCAAGCTTGTGAAGTCTTAGTAGAATTAGTCATTTTACTATATCAATGAAAAATAAGTGTTACACCAAAATAGAATAACTGCGATAGCATGCAAGAATATAAAAAAACACTTTTACCAATGTTAAATCAGTTCTTATGAGTTGCTTGCTTAAGAAATGAGTTTATGCTGCTTAAACTAAATGTGATGTACATGCAATTTGTTAATAGTAAGTAAAGTTTATTTATATAACACTTATACAGACAGTAGTGACAATGCTTTACAAACAGCAACAAAATCGAACAATAAAATGTACAAATTCAATACTTAAAAACATATAACACAAAAACAAGCCAGCATACCAAAACAAAAGCACAATACTACCATTCTGCATGATCTAAATGCCTGTTTAAAAAGGTATGTCTTTAGGTGTTTTTAAAAGACTCAACAAAATCATTAGTTCTAGTGATGGAAGCAAAGTATTCCATAGTTTAGGAGCAAACACCTCAAATGCACGATCCCTGTGAGTCTTCAGGCGGGACCGTGGAACAAAGCAAAACATTTTTACATACCATTTTCTGATTGATATTTTACACTGGCCACTTTACGCACATTTAAACAGTGCTTGTGATGTTATATGCATGCCTTACAACTTTTCAGTTATTCTTGTTGCTGTTAAAAACACTACACTGCTGATATCTCAATACCTGCTCTGATCTAATAAACCTGACTTGACCCTAACCACTTGTGAAACTGTCCTTGTAACATACTCCCAATACCAAGGAATGCTATTAACCCAAGAAATAACACAACCAGTAGAGTATGATTTAATTTACACTTTATTGCTTCTTGACAAGAAATCAAGTTAAAGAAAAGTGCACTAGTTGACAAAAACAATGTAGCCAGATAGAAATGCCTCAACAATGCATTCAACAACATTTTGCCCAGTTGACAGACTTTGAGAGGGGAGTGTTATTGAATTGAAAGAAGAAATGGTTGCTCCAATGAATTGCTGGCCAGTCAGGCCATCCTAACTAAGCTTTTAGGGGTGATGGGAGCAGTGTTTTCGTGGTTGCATGCATTGGGAAACAGGCCCAGACGGCCCAGACATCAAACGTACAGCTCCCACAGTTGAGTTGGCCACCATCCATACACAGTTGGCAACTTCTCTACACACCGTATCTCTTCCCTGACCATTTCTTGGCACTTTGCAGAAATAAATTAGTTGTCATGACACCCACTACGTGTCCTGACCGTTGAAAGCCAGCCACCATTGCATTTGTTTGCGGCTGTGGAAGTCGTGAAAGGGAAAGTTGGACTGTTGAGCAACTGAAGTTGTACACCAAGGAAGAATGGGAAAGAATTTCAGCTACAAAGCTTCAACAATTAATGCCCGCAGTTCCCAAACACTTATTAAATGTTATTAAAGGGAAAAATGTAACACGGTGGTAAACATGAACCTGTCCCTTCCTAGGAACATGTTGCAGGCATCAAATTTTAAAATATTTGCAAAAACAAGGTTCAAACTCAATGTAGTTTATTCAATTGAATATGGGTTAAAAAAGATGATGCAAATCATTGTATTCTGTTTTTATTTGATTTACACAACGTCCCAACTTAATTGGAATTGGGGTTGTCCAACATTTAACCCCAACCCTAACCTGGGATTGGAATTGGAATTCAAATTGGAATTGGGGTTGTATATTGTATTATATTTGTATATGTTTGTGTGCATAAGCATATGCTGCTATCTTGGTTTGAAAAAGTCATGCAGTTACCACATATGACGGTATACGCTCCTCAATTAATCAGATTGTACGGTCGGAACTAACTGTTGCATAAGTGATTCCCTTAACACGAATTCTGAGGTGTACAAACGCTTGGTGTCTCTACATGTTTAGTATATAACTGAAACACAACTTGTCAATCAATATATATTTTATGCTTCAAACCACTACAATAGCTACATTTATAAACACAAGCTCCTAATCAAGTTTCACAAATCAGCATCCAGATGAAATTCAAATCAATATACCCACTCCATTCAAAGCAAGCACTGTACTTTAGCAATGAGTGGAGACAAGGAAGCAAACTTGCTGGAATGAAAATGAAGAGGACACTCATGTAATTGGTACTGTTTTGAAATGTGGAGATCTTTTTGTCTCACTGCCAATACCCAAGCTATCATTCGCTGTTTGGTTCTCTCATTTTTCTGTTTCACTTGCACAGATTTCCTTCAAATAGAAAGAGCACAAAAAATCATGCTCCATTTGTGAGTTTCCTCTCTGAACGCTAGAGTGATCTGCTAATAACACCAGTTTGATCTTCGGAAAATGGGGAAAATAGAATCCAAGCACTTTGCAAGCACCGTAGCTAGAATTTTATGCTCATTGCAGGATACTTTCGGGCTAGTAAGAGTCACTTTAAGTTCGTGGAGTACATGTGGAAAGCAGAAATGTCGTGGAGAAGGAGTTAAACTTTCTCCAGGGGTCCATACAGCCATTTATTTAATTTAAATCTTAAAACCTATTTCTTTACACTTGCATTTAATCTGCCTCAACCCCAAAACTGCCCCCCACCGCTTGTCCATGTCCAGTGCTCTCTCTTTGTATGTTATAGTTTCCTAGTGGTTCGTATGCACATTGTGCTCAAATTGTGTTTAGGTTTCTGAAAGCACTATATAAGAATGAACGAAAAGTAACAATTCCCTGCTATACATTTGTACCATATATTGGGCCATCTCTGATGCAGATTTGTTTTAATCCTGACTGGTTAACGTTAACGTTGCCTCAAAAGATTGAAGAGAGGCTATTCCTAAAATAAGCATAATCATACCGTGGAGAACTGTCAGTACTGTTAAATAAGTACAGTGAAAATGTACACACGTTTGACCTGAGTACGTTAACTTTTAGCTTTGATATGTCTGACTAAGTGTCTCATGTTTCCCAACATTCTGGGGTAAAGTTGGTATACAAAACAAAATAAATAGGTACCTCAAATCAAAAAAGAAGTTGGAAAACGCAAATAAAAAAATCAGATTTAATTGCTGACACTAAGAATCAAAGATATTTCATGCATTAAGAACCATCTCTTATAGCTGATATATCCACATGGACAAGGAATTAGTTTGACAAACATTTTTCAAGCACTACAATATGGAGTTACATTCACAAATTTCTCTGAAACTTTAGTGTGCAAGAAGGCTTATATTAACCCTGCCTAGAAGTGACATCAACATATCTGAGCTCTGAGGCATCTGGGATGGCCCATCACACAGTGGATACTTGGATGAATCTGTATTCCAGATCTTTTTTTTTTTTTTTTAATTTTCCAGGGATGTCCAGTTGTGTAGTCAACACACAAACTGAGCCAAACACACAAGGGTGTAATGATTCAGTCACTGAATAATCTTGGTAAGTGCTTTGCAATCATTCTCAAAAATGACAGTCGTATCTGGGTGTTCAACAACAAGCAAACTGGCAGAAACCATGGCAACGGACTGCCCACACAAATTATTTATTTAGTTCCGGGTGGGGTGGCTTGGTGAGTAGCACTGCTGCCTCACAGCAAGAAGGTTCCGGGTTCAATCATAGGGTGGAGCGGCTTGGGTCCTTTCTGTGTGGAGTCTGCATGTCCTCTTCGTGTCTGTGTGGGTTTACTCCGGGTACTCCAGTTTCCTCCCACAGTCCAAAGACATGCATGCTAGGTTTATTGGCATCTCCAAATTGTCATTGACTTGCGTTTGCAAAACACACCAGCCGTGTAACTGGAAACAGCTGCACGTCGGTCCCAAGCCCGGATAAATGGGGAGGGGTGGAGAAAGCAAAAGTCCTCCACTATCCTGCCGAATTACAGTGCATCCGGAAAGTATTCACAGCGCTTCACTTTTTCCACATTTTGTTACGTTACAGCCTTATTTCAAATT
>JAUZSU010197234.1:0-11799 GCA_034780255.1 Parotocinclus maculicauda | reverse complement strand
CTCCTGTTTCCACCAGAACTGTCCGTCGGGATCCACAGGGTCAATAAACACGGCCGGGCTGCTATAGCCAAACCTTTATCTAGAACCAGGTGTTTCAGTTTCATTGTCTAATCCCTGTATATATTACTACTGTAATGACCATCAGGATGGGAACGATTAGTGATGCGGTTGTAAAGTGTAAAAGTGTTTCAGTTCGAATGAATACAAAACCATAAGCTGTCCTAAAGTGTGCTGTTGCAGTAGCCAATCAAATCATCTCTAGCCCTAATCAAAGATACAGACATAGTGAAGTATAGAGCATATAAGATCGTCATGCCCTGCCTTACCTTTGTCACATAGTATGCCTTCAGAAAGTCCTTAAAGTCCCGAACATTTTACTTGGTTTACTTGGCTGAGGTCTTGTGCTAAAAATCAAGTACTCCCCATTAATCTGCACTCAGTACCCCATAATGGCAAAGTAAAAACAGAAGTTTAGAGTGTTTGGCAAATTTGAACTAAATATAACAAAATGTGGAAAAAACTTTTCGTATGTGTTATAAGCCCTGAACAGGACAGACAAGCTTCTTCCAGCTGCATTTACACAAAATATCCCTTAACATCACAGCGGAAATAATCAGGCTGACTATAAAGCAGCGACCACGCCGGATATTTACAGGGGTACCTAAATCAGACAGTTACTGTACACGTGATGGTGACGTGACATGTTTCTGTAAAAGTCGTTTTTTGTAGCACCAACTTCCAGTTTTAGATTATCTTCTAATTTATAAGGCCAATCCCTAAGCAAACATAAAGTGACAGTGAAAAGGAAAAGCTCTCTTAAGGACCAAGACTCATTAAGAGACCCAACCTCTTTGGGCTTAGATGATATATGTAATTTAACTAACTTATATAATTAATTTGTTCATGGTAATACTTTAAATAAACAAAAAACTAAATATGAATATTATATTAACATGAAATCAACATTATATTAACAGAGAGAACATATTAAAACAGGTGGACTAACATTTTAGAGAAAACGTAATAATAACACAATATTGACAAAAATTAATCTGGAAGATATGTGTTTAAGAAAAACATCAGTATAAACTGGATAAACAATACATTTGGGATTTTGTTATTCTTTTTGTTAGTTTCAGTATCTTTCAATATGCCCCATTAATAATGACCCCTCAACTGATTGTTTTTCACAGATAAAATAACCTACTTAACTGTAATTAGTGGTGATAAATGGGGTGCAGTTGGCTATTTATATCAAAGTGGCATGACACACACAGTGCTCAAATCTTTGCGGTATGAGCGGGACCAATGAAGGTTGAAAAATAGCACTGTGTATATCAGCAGTTGCACCAGACTGTTGCTTCTTTCTTTCGTCGTGATTTCTATCCACAAAATGGATGTAATCTGTGCCAATTCCACATATTCAGCTTTAATGCTCAGATACTACCCTCTATTACATCACTCTAAAATCCTGCATAAACCGGAGCCTTTTAACAGGCATGCAAAAAAGCAAACGGTCCAACGTCACAATTGCTGCAGATACCAGCGGTATTATTCTAAGTCATAGAAGAATTACATCATTAAGGGGCTTATTCTGTTCTGTTTAGCCACTTAACCCGATCTCAGCCGTGGCAGTCTGCTGCCATTATGCGTTATGAGAAAAGCTGTCCCAGCATTCCCTGGGGAGAGAATGTGGGCGTCAATTTGAAGCATTCTTCTCAGATGGAGGGAATACATTTTCTATTTCACACATGTGAGATGCAGAATTGAAGAAAAAGTGAGTAGGATTTTGCATACAAACTAAGAAGTTGAGTGGAAGCACAGCAGAGGAACATACGAGACCTTGTACGTGGTAATTTTAGGTTCGCCAGTGGATCAGTACCTCCCATCTGAGAGAGTGACGATACGCATCACTATCTACCACCCACTGCTATAAAACCCTCCTTTGAAGCCTGCCTAGATAACAAAAGACAATGAAAAATGGAAGGAATAAACGTGTCAAGAAGGGCGATTTCCTGCAGCACAATGCATATCAGAATGATTTGATGCATTTGGATAAGGGATCAATGGGAGAAAGCATGGCTTGGGCAAATCTGAAGGATTTCTGCTCTTCATGTTTCCTCCTATTATGCCTGCATCTGCCCACTGGAAAGAAACAGGCTATGAGAAAAAAAAATGCCACATACCGTCAAAGGCTTCTTCAAATGTGCTTCCACTCCATACAGCTTCCAAAGAAAGAGCCAACTCAGTCAAAATATCATCCACTTAAAATGTCCTTTCCTACATGGTCCAAGATTGGAAAACTCTTTTACTGAACTAGGCCTGAGGGCAGTGCATCATTCTGCAAAAATGGGACTAACAGTAATGGTGTACTAGTAAGCAAATATTTGTTCCAGCCTAGTCAAATTTTATGTTTATGCAACATACTTCTGAAAAAAAAACTGTTTTAGCATCTTATCTCCATACACAGCGAATACAGGTGTATGTAAAATTCCCCCGATTTAAATGTGTTTGACCAGCATTAATGTACCCCTGCTTCTGTCATGAATAGTAATTTCTGAAGCGACTTAAATAAACTAAATACAATAATAAATCAGAACCTCAGAATCAGAAAATCTGAAAGAGGTGAATCTCATTTATGTTTTGTTTACATACCATCTTTGTCACAGATGTTTCTGGAGAAAATGGTGCCAAATATACATTTGACATTACAGGAGTCAAACCTAAGATAATTAAGAGAAGCTTACTGCTTACAAGCTCAGCCTCGGGTGTGAACCCAGAATCTCAGGACCTGCTGTGGTGGGACTGTGGTGGATCAGTGGTTAAGAGACTGTGTCACTCTGTCAAGCTGCCACTGTTGAGTCGTTGAGTACCTACAATTGCTTGGATTGTTTCCATTGTAAGGGCGTCTGTTAACTGCTGCTGAAAATGTAAGAAATAAGCTCTTACCTCTGAGCTACATGTTCTGCCTTTGTTATGAGAGGAAATTAATACAAATTAAACTATTAATGCACATTTATGTGTCTGTGCTAAGTGTGAAATGGGAACAAGCCCAATAATGGGCATTTATTTGAAATCCAAATAAGAAAACACTTTAGAGGAAAAACAATGCAGAACCAGAAAATGGACTGGAATGTACATTTGACACATGATAATTCCTATAATTATACTGAACAGTAACATAACTAAAAATGTTGGCATGGTTGGGAAATGTTTGGTTTAAGAGAGCTCTTTTTGTTCTAAGAAACAGATAACCCTGAGGACCAGGATGTTTAAAGATCTGAATACAATGTGAGTTAGATCTCCTGCTAAAACTCTAAAAGGAAGACGTGATATTACTGGAATCTGTTTGGTTTTTGTACGCTAATAAATAAAGTTAATATTTAAGTTACTTAAGATAGATGTTGCCCAAGGGGGATGGGTCCCCTTTGAGTCATGCCAACATTAGGAAGTTTTTTTCTCGCCGTTGTTGCCACATCAATTGGGGCAGTGGACCTAGACAGTGTTTGACTTGCTTCTGGGTGATGCTCTGCTCTAAAAGCACTATATAACTTTTGACTTTCACTTTAATTTTAAATGACATTTAATTACAAAACTACCGAATTATAAAAACACACAACACTTAAGACCTTTGATTGATAGAAACCCAAAACCAGAACCATGCCAAAAACATCACATCATCCATCTTGTCAACCTTGGTAATATGAGAATACAAAGGACTGCGCTGCTAGAAAAGACCACTATTCTGGAGTCAACCAATCAATTTATTTACACCATCAAGTTGTTTTTCCTGCACTTGTTCTTTTCAAATGGCATTGTGATTGGTTTTATAGATTTCTGTGGTTCTCCTTTCTATTGAATGGCCTTAATTAAAGGGATTCCTGGCAGAAGTTGGTCCACTGATCAGGTCATTGTGACTACAGAAAAGGCATTGAAGATGTTTCTCTTCTCTGCTTACATAGTGAAATGTTTTGCTTGATATTCACCACTACAATATCAGCCTCTTTATTTTAATACGACCAGAAAAAACAGTAAATTTGTATGCGGTGTTCAAAACAGGATAAATGAAATAAAAGATGTAAACGTTGGTAATGCTTCTATAGGCTACAGTGTAGTGTTTAGTGTCACTTCCCCTTACACTTAGCAGCATCTGGCAGCCTCATCGGGATTTCAAGTTGACTCTACTACAGTCTAAAGTGGATTGGTCAGGAATGGGCTTGATTAGGAAAGAGTAGCAGCCAAGAAAACACATTTTGGAAGGTGAAAAGGTTAAGATTTGCTAAAGCTCACAAAGATTGAAATGGCACAAGTTTAAAATTTTTGGATCCAGTGTGAACACTATATTATACAGTATATGGTCATTATATCCATATAATGATTATATCATTATACAATTTCTGAGTCTGTGGTCCCATCGCACATGACACACACACACAAATCACACGGTCTCAACAGTGAAGTTTGACTAGCGATGTCCACCATGGTTTTGAGTCAGCAGCTGAAAATACTCTTTTTTGCTTAAATATGTAACTAATATGTCCCCAAAACGAGACATTTGATTATATTTTCTACGTTCTTATTTCTTCAGGTGAGCGGATGATGGACATGGGGTCAGATGCGACTGGTCCCTGGGCCTGTGGTGAGAACACAGTGGTGGAGAGAGAGGCGCCGTCACTGGGATCAAGAGCAGCGGGGCCACAGGCCGCCAGGCAAGCCACCGGCCGGGAGCCGACGGCAACCCACATCAGGCACCTAGGGGTTGAGCCGTTGATCCGGGCGTCCCGTGCCAATCTGTCCCGGCCAGTGTGGGGGTCCGAGGAAAGTGTGTCGTTAGCTAGCGATTACTATGGTAGCACCTTCAGTCTCTATAAAGGAAGGACTTTTTCTATTCCCCTGTAAATCCAAGCATTTTCAAACACAAACAGCCCACAGTGTAAACAAACAGTCAATAAAAAGTCCACAAAATCCCCTGTTTTGGACTCGGTGCTACAGGAGGCCCTCAATGAAACATGGAACCCTGTCTGAGTGCTGAGGAAAGTTAGTGATTAAGCCCAGAGCCCAGGATGTAAGATCAACGTTGTTTATTTATCTGTTTTATCCATTCATCTTTCTGTCTATCTACAATGAAAACTTGGAATTCTAAGGTCACTTCGCTCAATCAATTTGGACATCGAACAGTCCGACTTGTTTTTGCCCCCAAATTCAAACAAAAATTGCAAGTTCAAACATGGACACCATAACTACAGTAGAACATTAAATGGTGTGACCTTCCAACTAAAATGTGCTTAATCCAGACCAGTCGGTGGCGATAATGAACCAACACAGTACGCCAATCGACATGAAACGCAAAACAAGAAGTACTAAGGTGCAAATTCTAGACATATATTTATTTATATATTTTATGATTATGGAATTTAAATACTTTATTACTAATACTTTATAATACTACTAATAATAATACTTTATTGGTCTTTGGGTGTGATTTTAGACACGCCCTCAGCCTCGGCACAACTTCCCCAGTGATAAGATGTGCCAGAACTGCATTTTCATTTTATAAATTTTTTTATGTGTATTTTACACTTATTTAATGTCTTTATTGATTTTATACATTTGTATTGTATTATTTCACTTTATTCATGCTTTAATTATTAAATAAATAGGAATTCCGTGGTTAAAACAATAATTTTATACTATTTCTTATGGAGAAATTTGATTTGGACTTCAAACAAATCGGATTAACTTCAAATTTTGAGGTTCCACTCTGTCTATCTAGCTATATACTAACATCACAACAAATCAGCGTAGAGTGGGTTTTTCACATTTGGATGAGCTTCAGTTCAATTCCCAGTGAGAGTACAGCATGAGCTGCCAAAATCATCACAATTAGATGTGACTCATTCTCAGGCGGATTCGCTTATCTGAAACAATGACATTTTGGAAAGGCCAGAACATTATCACAACAACAAAAGCGCCTTTTGCGCCTTACATAATTTCTAAAGTATTGCCAATAACATGAAGTCATTTTGATACAGTATTACCTTAGACGATTTTTCTCATAAGTGACATTTTAAGCAAAAAAGGCTCTGATTGCTTATTCATTCAGTCACTCCTCTTCAGCACCTACAGCACTGCCATGTTTGAGGCAGGGCCACCTGTACATCGAACAGCACCAGTGACTCTCCCAGTAGTCTGAACAAATTTGAATTCCTATTCCCATCAATAATTCCCTGTCTGCACTGAGTATAATACATAAGTAGCACTTTTCATCACAGTATGTTCAGTGAGCGCTCTAGCAAATAAAAAGCAAAGCGCTGTAAGTTTTAGTCGCATGTTTCATGTACATTTACGTTTACTTTCTATTCATTCAGTTGCTTTCAGTTGAAACAGCGAATGATTGTAACAGGGTTCAAACCAAACGTAATGCTGAGGAGATCAGGGTTACCAGTGGTTCCTGTGTTTGAGGTTCTGTGGTGGTCAGATTGCATTACTTAGTTTGATGATCCCTACATTTCCTGGTCGGGATCTCAGGGGGGATTTTTTTAGGCTGAGGTGAATGTGAACCCTGGATGGGTTGCCAGCCCAAATGAGCAGGGTACTCCATCCTCTAGTTTCTGATCTCACTGGAAATTTTGTGTTCGTACGATGGCCATACTGGTGCCACTGGGATTGAAATGTCACCGGAACACCAATATGATGTGAAGTAATGCTTCATAACAAGTTTGTAAAAATAAGAAGGTTTTATATCTGATTATAAACCATATTTCATATTCATGTCACATAGGACATAAGGTTTTTCCACAGCAAATGGATATAAATGAAATAAAAGATGTAAACTTTGGTAATGCCAATAAAGGACCTACGTCAACTGTGAACTCCAGCATTTAAAACATAATCTTGTCAATCTTGTCAAGTCACAGTTGACCAGTTTATTAGGTTATCACAGTATCTCCTCAGCTGTATTAAGAGAAACATTTTGGCTTCAGCCTCCTGTTCAGTGCATTAACGTTACACTTTTACTATTTGACAGGTCCAATCTGGCCATCAACTAGACCCAGAACTACTGAAGTCCACAGTTACCCTTTAATATACAAGCAAGCTGTATAACACAGAGTCTCTATGTCTCTGATGTAAGGTTCAGAGAAGGTTTTGGTGAATTAATAATGGCAGGCTGGTCCTGTTTCTGTCGGAAGCTTAGGTTTGTGAGAGATCAGGTGCAGGGCAATCACTGTTCATCATTCAGTTACAGACCTGGCCTTTAAACATAACAGGCAATTATCGGATGTGAGACTGATGTTATGTAATTTACCAGCAGATGTTCTGTGAGAACAATGCCCTTTGCTCTAGGCCACAGCTCGTACTGTAGCTGAAAGCTGTCATTTGTAAGTGAACAAGAAAATGAAACGTTAGATAAAGAAGAATATGTTCCGTTCCAAATTAAGCTGTGAGAGTCAACCGTAGGAAGTCTCAGTTCACGCCTTTGATTCACATTCCATGTAAACACGTTATACACGTTAGCATTTCTATTCCTATCACATTACACCGCAATTCCGAGTCACACCAGTGCAGGTCTCTCAAAAGTCAAAAGAGCCAGAGGGAATATACCACCTCCCTTGTCCATGAGTACTGCCTTTTCTGTGCCTCATTTAAATTTATTTTTCCTTCAGTTCATACTTTCCTTTGACCCCCATTGCTCATGCACAGATTCTTTTGAGTTTTCTCTTGAGTTTTTTGCCCACACAACAATAGATGCAAAATGTGAGCTTGTGGTTGCTGTTGTAATCATTTGCATTACATTGTTAGTGTGAGGTCACATCAACCCCATTGGGTTCCCCCTGATTTCTCTGCATGTCCTGTTTTAAAGAGTTGTTTCAGCATGACCATTTTGATATATTGCAAACAGAGCAATTTCATAACCCCAAAAGAATGACCTTTATTTTTTAGCTTATGGAACATTTGCTTCTAACATTTAAACGTTTTAATTTTCGGAGCTGGTCTTGAGAAAATCAGAACGTCAAAATTGCCGATATAGTCGTTGTAACGTTGTAGGGTGGAGCAATATGGTAGACGTGTCAAATGGAGTCCACAGTAAGTGAACACAGAGCTTAAAATCTCCAGCAGCACTGCTGCATCTGATCCAGTCATACCAGCAAAACACATATTAAAACGTCACCATTATATCAGTGTCACTGCAGGGCTGAGTATGATCCTCCACCCAAACAGTACCTGATCTGTGGTGGTCCTATGAGTGTACCATCAACAAACCATATATATCCAACACCCCTGATGCCAGGTTGGGATTTGTCCCTCCTCAGACCACTGACAGTAGGTACTCAGTACTGCTAACTGGGTGCACTCCACATGCCTTGCTATTTCAGAGATGCTCCAGCCCAATAATATGTATAATTAATATAATTAATACATTTGGCCAATTTGGTACATTTGACATTTGGTGAATATCAATCAGTTCTAACTTGTATAAACGCAGTTAAAATAAGATTTAAAATAGAATATCATTGTATAGATACTAATACCACTAACACAACCCATTGGTTCGTTTTGTTCCCAAATTATTGCATGGTCATATTGTTTTGCATGATTCAGACACTGCTTGGGTGATGTTCAAGCTTTTTTTATACTGGATATCCTATATAAGGGTCTAACAATCTGCAGACTGGGAAGGAAGCCCATTCAGTAAAAGATACTTACTATAACCCTTAGTTTGCCTTTTCACTTTTTAATTTTAGGTCTAAGGTTATTCTGGTTGATGGGTTGACTAAAGTTTATTGCAAAATCTGTTTGGTTACCTTTCCTTCTCAGCTGTTCCAATGATCGTGACTAATCTGTGGATATCCAGTGATGTGTGGTGGTCTAGTCCAGTGTTTTTGGAAGGAATAGGCTAGTAGATTCCCTTTAATTTGGCTTGATCAAACCTTTACATTTTGCCTATATTCCAGTTCACTCAAATTGGTCCTACTGTGATGAAAGATGAGCAATTGGCAGTATAACAAAGCCTGGTCTTGACTGTCACCCCAGGACTAGTGTGAAAAGCATTTCATTTTTATGTATACTTTGAACATTATCATTTCTTGCCCTAGATTAGTTCTAATAGCTAGTTACCAGTCATATTTTTGATGTTTGGTAACCCCTTTTGATTGGGACAGTTCAACCCGTCTCCCATATACAAAACGGCGATAAAATACAGAGGCAAATCAAATTCCTGCTTACTTACATTCTTTGCCCACCAAATATAAAATACTTCTCTGGCCCCTGTCCTCTTCCAAACAGCTGGGCTCCTCCCCATTTTGAACCCAATACCCTAACAAAGCCTTTCCATTAATCGCCTTCTTTTAGGAGCCAATCTGAGGACGTTTTGAGGAAATCTCCCCCACAAGTCCTCCCTCCCCCTTCCCCAAAACTAGGCCTTTCATCAACCTCTCCCATGTTCGGACGTTCTGGCTCGGGCCCCCCCACACCCCTAACCCCACGCAAGAAAGCTGTGGTGCCGAACGAATACCAAGACACTGTACCTGGAGAATTTGAGGAGAAGATCAAGCAACCCAAGTCTTCAGCCATGTCCCAGAGCAGTGCACAGGACTCTCGACCCCAGACCCCTGTCAGTGAATATTCTCGGAAAGACTTAACTCCTAGGCCCTCGCCTAAACTAATGCGTCCTAGCTCCAAGATCTTTGAAAGAGTGCGAGTTTTTGAAGAGCGTAGAAAAAGCATTGACAATCCTGAAGGTTCAATCTCTGGACGCTCATGGGCTGGGTTTAACAGAGCCGCTTCCATTGACTCAGATGATGGAGGGAGTCGCCTGGGGATCTCAAGGGAGAGTTCCAAAGAGGACCTCCATGAGGCTTTAAAGGTAGATGCAGAACAAAGAAGATCCATGTTCAGGCAGAGGGCCTCCTCGCTAGAGGACAGACCCCGCTACTCACAGAAAGTGCAAGATATTGAGACCAAGTTCACAGAGGAGCTCCAACGTATCAAGAAACTGGTGGGCAAGCCACACATGAAGAAGTCCTTCTCTACAGAGCAGCTCTCTACTTTTCATAGGACCAGGCAACCAATGAGGAAATTGGAGCCCATCCCACCTCAGGTTCTTCAGAAATTACAGGATAGGGAACGTTCTCAATTGGAGAAAGAGACCAGAGAGAGAGAGAAAGCCAAAGACTCTTTGCCAAATAAATCACTTCAAGGTTATACCACACAGCAGGAACCACTGACGCAGGAGCAAGCTGTACGAGAACGGTCACCTGTAACGACTAAAATGGTTAACCGTGCAAGAGAGCAGCCATCTCCTTCACATGCCATGTCCCAGTCTGAGCTCAACGGACAACGGTCTCCAAGATTAATGCATGGACACAGTCCAGTTGGTGAGAGCCCTCAGAGATCTCCAACTGTGGAAGTCCTTTCCCTGTCTGAGGAATCTACAAAGTCACCAAAATATACAACAAGGTCAGAGTCTCCATCTAGAAATGTTTTAGAGATGACATTGCGCAAGGTGGAACCAAGACCTGCCAGCCCTCTCGTGAAAAGGGTAGGTCATGTCCAGGAAGTCAAACAAATCCACACCGAGGACGACACTTTACAGAGAAAAACACCCATAGAACTTACCCTAAGAAAGCTGGAGAGGAGACCTGAAAGTCCTCTGGTGCAGGGTACAGTAGCAACACAAGAGCATCCTACTGAGGCACCTCCCAAACCTCCAAGGGTTTTGGTGTCTTCATTTGAAGAAGAGAGGATGAAGGTAGACATGACTCCTCTTACCCCAGCTCCAAAGCTCATGATCCCTCAAATTGTAGTTGAAGACGAACCCATGGAGACAAGAGCCTCCCCAGCTCCACTAAGTAACAAAGCAAGCAAAAGCTCCACTGCCAAAGAGGAAAAACAACAAAGAGTGAGAGGCAGAGGACGAAAACAAAGACCAATGTCTCCTGAGTTAGGTAGGTGAATTGTATTAATGGTCTGACACCAATTGTGATACTGAATTTCTTCTTTGTCAAGAACTTATTTGGGTAGTTAAAGAATGTGTTAGGTTTCACAAACTTCAAGTTAACATGAAGAGCTGGCCTACTCTGCATATTCTATTGGGTTTATTTGCCTTTGTAAATACAGTTATGTGCTAAAGTCTTAGGCCACCATTAAATCAGATATACCATTGTTAAGCAATGGTATAATTATGATATATAATATTTTAGTCTCTTTATTAGAGTACAAACAGTAAATTGTATGCAGTATTAAATTACAAAAATTATTCAGTGTGACCTTCCCTTACAATTAAACCAAGCCAAGTTGACTCTTCTACAGTCTGAAGAAGCTTAATCAGGAATATTTTTTGGGGATCAGGATGAAAAGACCAATATATGTAAAAGTTTACAAAGACTGGAATTAAGATCAGTTAAAAAGAGTACACTGCTCACAAAGATTTGGATATATTTTAGTGGGGATATTTGAATTTGAATTGTCCCCTAATTTTTGCGAGCAGTAGATTTTGGAGCAACCAAATCAAGTTTGAAATTTTCAGTCCATTCGTCGACAGCATGTTGGGTATGGTTATTATACAATTGTATACAATTATACATTATATTATACTTGTTATATATTATACTTGTTATATACATTATACAATTATAAATGTATACAATTACACATTAAACAACAAATCTACTGGTGGCCTAATATTTTTGCGCAATAATGCACAGTCGATTCCGGTTAATGGGACCACATCGGGACGCGATGGTTTTGGTCCTAATAACTGGCTGGTCCGATTAAACGAACATGCCCTATGTTACAAGA
>JAUZSU010197223.1:0-11800 GCA_034780255.1 Parotocinclus maculicauda | reverse complement strand
CCAGTAATTCAGACTGTGCCACCACTGGAATGCAATGGATCTAATGAGCTTTTATTTTTAGACGTACCTGGACCTGTGAAGAATCTGCGAGTTGTTGACACCGCTGATGGTGAGGTCAGTCTGGCTTGGGATGAGCCTGAGAGCGATGGTGGCACCAAGATTTTGGCTTATGTGGTTGAGAGACGTGACGTCAATCGCAAGTCATGGACACTGGCCACTGACCGTGCTGACATTCCAGAGTACTGTGTTGGTGGACTGCAGAAGGACAACATGTATTTCTTCCGAGTGTGTGCTCGCAACAGGGTCGGCAATGGAGAGCCGGTGACCACCGATGAAGCTGTCCAGGCAAAGAATAAATTTGGTGAGAAGTCGTTTGACTAGTATGTACAGCTCTGGGAAAAACTAAAATACCTGCAAAATGGTTTTACTATTTGTAGGGACTATATGCATTTGGAACATTTGTTTTTTATTCAAAAAAAATACTGACAAATTCCAGATAAAAATACTTCATAGCAGCAATGATGAGAGAATTTATTCACTACAAATGAATACTGGTCATAATAAGAAAGATACAGGGTGTTCAGACTTCACATAATAATACAAATAATAATCAAAATAAAACAGGTTTATATTTATTTTAATCAAAACAATAGTAATGTTTTAGCTTAGTTATTAGAATTGTTCAGAAATCAAAACTTTTAAACACAATCACAGCTTTCTCTTTTCTTCAATAAATATGATCTGGTGATCAAATAAACAGTACCTTATTAAGTAGAATAAGGTTGGTCTGTGTTTGAATTAATCAGATACTGGAATGGAATTGCTGCCATGCATGCAGATATGTTGATTTCTAGAAACTTTGTAGTGGTTTCTTTTTTTCCGGAGCTGAATGTGCAGAACAAAAGCATTATACAAAGAAAACAAGCACTTACATTTCTTCTATTAATTACAGATGTTCCTGATGCACCTCAGGACGTCATGGTTGGAATAGTCAACAGGTTTGGTGCCACAGTGACCTGGCAACCACCTCTGTTTGATGGTGGATCTGAGATTACAGGCTATGTCATTGAGCTTCGTGACAGGACGTCTGTGAAATGGGAGCCTGTCATGGTGGTCCGGGCTGAGGATCGCACAGCTACAATCAATGATGTTGTTGAAAATAAGGAGTACATCTTCCGTGTCAGAGCTGAGAACAAAGCTGGAGTTGGCATGCCAAGTGCTGCTACCGATGCTGTGAAGATAATGGATCCCATTGGTTAGTCAGTTTATCTGATGATGTTTAATGTCAGTTAATTAATATTTTGGTTTGAATTTGCTCATTTTAAAGCAAATCTAACGTCAAAACCTACTCATGTTACAGAGAAGCCAAGCCCACCCTTAAATTTCAACTACACACATGCAAAAAGAGATTCTGTTCAGCTGTCCTGGGACACTCCTCTTAACAATGGAGGTAGCATGATCACAGGATATATCATTGAAAAATGTGAAGATGGTACTGAAAACTGGCTGAGGTGCAATGCCAGGCTTTGTCCAGACCTTTATTATCGGGTATGCAAGACTTTATTTCTTGTCGTATGTGTACCTGATGTTAAATCGGTAGTTGTTCATTAGTTTTTTTTTGTTTTTTTAAAGGTATCTGGATTGAAGTTTGGTCAGAAGTATCATTACAGAGTGTCTGCAGAAAATGCAGCTGGAGTTTCTGATCCAGCTGAACAAATCGGACCACTCTTAGCAGACGACCCACATGGTAACTATGAACACTTTTATATAATAAAAAAGTCCCAGATTAAAAAAAAAATATTTGGTCTATAGAAGCTGTCCTTTTATTGAAACATCTTTGGTCCTTGTAGTTGGTCCCACATTGGATCTGAGTGGATTCAAGAACGGTTTGGAAGTCTTTGTCCCCAATGCTCTTACTATCCGTGTGCCGATCACTGGCTATCCCACACCAAAAGCCAAGTGGATGTTTGGTGATGTGGAGCTCACTGCAGGAGATCGTGTGTCTATGGTCACTAAGCCTACATACACTGAGCTTGTTGTTGCTCCAAGTGTCCGACCAGACAAGGGCACATACACCTTGCACCTGGAGAATGATGTGACTTCAGTCACCGGAGAGATTGAAGTAAATGTCATTGGTACGTGATCTGTGAAGTTTTCAAAATGTCCTTTAATGTATTTTTAACTGTTTTGAATACTCCAGGCATAGTCCTGCACAACTGCTATATAGCTTCTATATCTTTCTTTGGAAAATTTAGCATCTCCAAGCGCACCCAAAGACTTTAAGGTTGTAGAGGTGTCAAGACATCATGTCCACCTTATGTGGGAGGCACCAGAGCATGATGGAGGAAGCCCAGTAACTGGTTATAATATTGAGAAGAGAGAGGTGTCTCGCAAGACATGGGTCAAGGTTAGTACACTGGTACTGATCTACTACTACTAGTAGTACTAATAAAGATAGTAACTGTTTTAACTACCAAAAACTGTTATACTAAAGCTTTTTAAACATTGATTTACAGTAATTATTTACAGTAATTATCCAAAATACAGCAATGTACTTTGCTTAATAATATGTATAGTATATGTATTAATTTTGTAGCACAGGGTTATTCGATAGTGTTTGTATTTTTATAATTCTGAGTTCTTTAAAGAAACAGACATTTTATTTTATGGAATAATGTCACTCTGCCACACCTGTGGTGCACGTGGTAAATTGCACCAGTAGTGCTAGATATATTAATATGCACTCTGTTGAAATGCAAAATTATTACGACAAATAACTAAAACTTTTAAATAATAAGAGCCTGCATTTCAGTGTATTAGGCGTTTCTGTAAATTAACTAGACAATGGGAAATTCAGTGTATATCAACCACAGTCAGTTTTTACAAAAGGAAAATATTGCTGTCTATTTCAGGTGATATCAGGCGTGCAGGACCTTGAGCACACTGTCACAGATGTGATTGAGGGCAAGGAGTACTTGTTCAGTGTGACAGCTTCTAACAAATGTGGTCCTGGAGAACCTGCATATATTGAGGAACCAGTAAATGTGTCTTCTCCAGCCAGTAAGTTAAAAGACGATTTTAGGATTCTTGAACTTGAGCACTGTAGTATAAAACTTGATCGGAGAAAAGCATAGAACAGGAGAAATCTTAGAATAATGCACAGATCAAATACACGTCAATTGCATTATTTATAAATAAGACATATTTAACTACAAAATTAGATAAGATAATTGGGGGTGTTTTAATTACAGCTGTGCCAGACCCACCAGAAAATCTGAAATGGAGAGACAAGTCTGCAAAAGGTATCTTCCTGCTATGGGAGCCCCCTGCATATGATGGCGGTGCTCCAATTAAGGGCTACATTGTTGATAAATGCCAGCGCGGAACAGACAAATGGGAAGCCTGTGGAGATCCAATACCTGAACTGAAGTAAGTTGTAATCGCTTGAATGATTCTTGTATTTCGCACATACATTTCTGCTTTTCAGTACACTCAAAACACTTGCATTAACCTACAGTTGGGCTAAATCCTTAACTCATCCCTATTGTATAATGAGATGTTCACTTGTGTGATTTACTGAATGATGTATTAACAGTAAAAAACAAAATGGTTAGTCCAATGAGGTTGCTGGCTGCTGGCCTACCGCTTGCCCAGTTCAGAATATTGTTTCTACTGAATGTCTTTTGATGTGTACTATTGGATTCATAACATAAAGTCAAAATATCATAAACTGTGTTCTTTTGTCCTCTGAGACGGGGGGTGGGGGGACGACATAAAGATCTGTGCTGGTCTGTACAGCCGACATAGGTCCCTTGCATCAGCTCTTATCTTGGTTCAATGCTAGAAGAGCCAGTGTTTGCAAGAATAAACTGTCACAAATAAGAAACTCCTCAAGCCCTGGTGAGTGTAGTAACTCAGAATAGGGTGCTATTTTTCTAATGAGCCTCCTTGTGATAAGGGAATGTGATCAAAATCTGAACAGCTTGTTGATTTCTGTGCTTACAGAACAAGGTAACCCACAAAAATGACTGGGTTATTTGATTTTTTGGTTAATATACAACCAGATGTTCACAAACAACTTAAATAGTGACTTTTACATAATATGTCCACTCTAATGCCACACGACTTTTGTCTTCAGGTTTCAGGTGACTGGACTCATTGAGGGACAGTGGTATGCTTATCGTGTAAGGGCAGTAAACAGACTTGGAGCTAGCAGACCATGCAAGGCCACAGATGAGATCCTTGCTGTTGATCCTAAAGGTAAGCTTTTAAACAAGCATTTTTTAAAAATATAATGTCTTTATTAAAATTCTGATTGTAAGCTTACTACAATGTTTAACCTTATTACCACAGAACCTCCAATTATTCAATTGGATGCAAAACTTCTAGCTGGCCTGACAGCCAAGGCTGGCACTAAGATTGACCTTCCAGCAGATGTTCTTGGTAAACCAGACCCTAGAGTTAAATGGACAAAAGCCGACCTTATCCTTAGACCAGATGACAGAATCACCATTGACACAAAGCCTGGTCACTCTACTCTATCTATTGCCAAGACAACCAGGGCAGACACAGCCACCTACATTATTGAAGCAGTAAACACCTGTGGTCGTGCAACTGCAACAGTTGATGTCAACATTCTTGGTAAAGTACAATATGGTGTCATCATTAAATGATTTAATAAGGAAACAATATTTTGTTTAACATGATATATTAACTCCAAGCTTATTTCGTGTTGCATATAGATAAGCCTGGTCCCCCAGCTGCTTTTGATATTACTGAAATTACCAACGAGTCCTGCTGTCTGGCTTGGAATGCCCCCAGAGATGACGGTGGTTCTCCTGTGACCAACTACATTGTGGAGATGAGGCCCATTGAAAATGAGGAGTGGCAGAAACTTTCAGCCACAGTCAAGCAAACCTCTTTCAAGGCCCGTAAACTGGTATCTATGAAGGAGTACATCTTCAGGGTTTCTGCTGAGAACCAGTATGGCATTGGTCCTCCCATAGAGCATGTTCCAATTATCGCCAAGTATTCATTTGGTAGGTGTTTACTCCTAAATATGTTATTTTTAAAAATTGTAATCAAGAAAGAAGTTTGTGATGCTATTGTTTCTATTATTTAGACACTCCGGGTGCTCCGACTAGGGTGCAACCTTCTGACATTGCTAAGGATGCTGTGACTCTGACCTGGTATGAACCTGATGAGGATGGTGGAAGCCCCATCACTGGCTATTGGGTTGAACGGTTTGATCCAGAGACGGACAAATGGATCAAATGCAACAAGCTTCCAGTTAAGGACACTACACTAAGGTAGGTCCATCTTAGAATTGGGGGACTTGAGACTCCCTTGACTAACACTGATTAAAGACTTGACTTTTATGGCTTGAGACTTAAAATTGAGACAGATGAAACAACTTGACTTTTCATTAAATGTTTGCAAAAGTTGGCAAGTTTTGTTTCAAGAATTATGTTGTTTAGTAATTAGTACAATAAGATGAGCTATATATGTGCACAGACAACTTGCTCATAACTTACAGATTCCCGATTTATGATGCGGATATGTTTAATATGCTGCTCAAAAATTAGGGGATGCTTTAAAATTAAATATCCCTAATGAAATATTTTCCTAATGAAATATTCCCTATTTTTTAGCAGTGTAGTTCAATATATACTATATAAAATCATATAGAATTCTTTACATATGCTTAATGCTTTACATGACAGCAACCACAAATTTTCCTCACTACATTTCCCAGCTCTCATTACTCCCTACGTTATGCGTACAGAGCTCCAAATCGAGTATCAAGTGCGAAGTGTAAACATTATTAATTGCTTATCAATAACATAAAGCTTATTATATAACAAAATATTGAATATCAGATTAATGTTTTGAATAATGTATTCAAAGTGAAAACGTTTATTCCACGGCCATTCCACTGCTTTTTTTCACTACATTTCCCACTTTTGTCACTTTACAAGCCACATGACTTCCTACATCACACACTGCCAACTTCCTCTTCAGTGCTGGGAGAGCTATATATGTCAGAATCTACCAACCTGGTGTTTGCGTTCAGTATTAGTGGGCTGAGTAGATTGGGCCATTGCATTGTGTGGTTTAAATCGTTATCAATGCTGATATTGTGTATGGTGGTGCCATCTTCCTATCGTCTTTTAGATTTGGCTGTCAGAATTTGGAAAAGGTGTCCCAATTTTTTTCACCTGACCATTTGGAGTGTTGACTTCAATGACTAACTTAAAAGTAAAAGAAAAGTAAGAGTAAGAGTATTTGGAAATGTTGAAAGTCTGCAGTTAGAGCATCATGAATTTACTTAAGACTTACTTGACTAAGATCAAAGACTGACTTTAATTACTTGAATATTACCATAGTAGGGCAGCTCATTGACTCAATTGATAGCATCATCGCCTCATAGCAAGAAGGTCCTGGGTAAGATTTCTTTCTTTGTGGAGTCTAAATGTCTTCCCTATGGTCTTGTGGGTTTACTTTGGGTACTCATCCCATAGTCCAACGATGTGTGTTCCCTTTATGTGTGAGTGTATGTGTCATGGTATGGATTTCGCCCTGACTAGGGTTGTTCTGGCCATGCTTCCAGCTTGCCAGGGATTCAGCAGATACATGAATTAATGAATTACCTAAATTAACTTGGGACTTGAAAGTTAAGACTTGAGACTTGCTTGTGACTTGCACATACACTATGTGACTTACTCCCCCTCTAGTCCTTGTACTTTTATAGAACAAAAATCATGTAAGCTTGCATTCAAAATGTTAAACTTCTATATATATATTTTGGATCTCTCAAACAGAGTGAAGGGATTGCCTACAAAAAAGAAGTACAAATTCCGTGTTCTAGCTGAGAATCTTGCAGGATCTGGAAAACCAAGTGCTGAGACTGATCCTATCTTGATTAAGGATCCCATTGGTATGTTGTAATACCCAGTATACAGGGTGTCTATAAAGTAAATCCCAGTTTAATAAATGTATTACTTACAACCAACGTACATGAGAGGCTGAGATTTCTTTCGGAGTGTAGGGTGCCCAGGTTTTAACCATATTATGATGATTCAGTGTAGTCCCATTGGTGATGCGACAACCATTAACTCACATTCATGTTGAAGTGGGACTTACTTTATAGACATCATGTATTCATTTATTTGCTACAGAATGTAGGATATGATACAGGATAATACAGAACATATGATAAACTAGCTTTTGTTTTTTTTATAGATCCTCCATGGGCCCCTGGCAAACCATTCATCAAAGACATTGGTAAGACCACTGCATTCCTGCAGTGGACTAGGCCAGAACACGATGGTGGTGCTAAAATTGAGTCCTACATAATTGAGCTTCTCAAGAGTGGTACTGAGGAATGGGTCCGTGTAGCTGAGGATGTGCCCACAACGGAACACTTGCTAAAAGAACTGATGGAGAAACAGGAATACTCGTTCCGTGTTAAAGCTGTAAATGCTGCTGGCGAGAGTGAACCCAGTGATCCAAGTGACCCTGTGGTGTGCAAGGAAAGACTCTGTGAGTTCATAGATCTTCATGTGGGCTATCTATTTGCTCTAGCGTACTTCAAATAATAATACTAAAATATATTGTATTTATAGATCCACCATCCCCACCACGTTGGCTTGAGGTGGTTAATATTTCAAAGATCGACTGTGAACTGAAGTGGACCGAGCCAGAAAGTGATGGTGGCTCTCCAATCACCAATTATGTTGTTGAGAAGAGAGATGTCAGACGCTGGACCTGGCAGACTGTGGATACTACTGTGAAAGACACAAAGTACACTGTCACTCCACTTAACGAGGGATCTCTTTATGTGTTCCGTGTCGCAGCTGAGAATGCTGCTGGCGTGAGTGATTTCAATGAGCTTGAGGATTCTGTTCTAGCAAAAGATACTTTCAGTAAGTCCAAAAACTTACCCTGCGGGGATTTTATGGTTGATAAAAACAGCCTCAAACAGGGCCACAAATAATCACCCAATCATCCATTTTTTAGCTACTCCTGGACCTCCTTATGCTTTGACTGTGGTTGAGGTGTCCAAGAGACATGTTGATCTGAAATGGGAACCTCCCAAAAGTGATGGTGGAAGACCAATAGCAAAGTATGTAGTATTTAAGTCTTCTACTCTCTATTAGTAAGTTTCTTTACACTGTATTTAAAACATGCCTGTAACCTGTGACCTCTCTTTTAGATATGTCATTGAGAAAAAAGAGAAAGTGGGCACTCGCTGGATAAAATCGGGAAAGACAGCAGGCCCTGAATGCAAGTACAGGGTGACTGATGTTGATGAGGGCACTGAGGTGCAGTTCCAGGTCCGTGCTGAAAATGAAGCGGGAGTTGGTCACCCAAGTGAACCGACAGAAATAATTACCATCGAAGATCCTATAAGTATGTTGACACTATTTTGCTCAGTTGACATGCCATAAAGAACCGGCCTAATGAAGCCATGTGTACATGAACGATCAATTTTTTTATGGGTTATTTCTAGGTCCACCATCACCACCAACTGAAGTCAAGATTGTTGATGCCAGCAGGGAGCACATTAACATTACATGGAAAGCACCAGAGAAAAACGGTGGAAGTCCCATTACTGGATATCACATTGAACTAGCTGAGGCCGGCACAGAAAAGTGGATGAGAATCAATGCTCGTCCTATAAAAGAGCTCCGATTCAAGGCTGAGGACGGCATTATTCCTGAGAAGCAATACGTTCTTAGAGTTCGTGCCATCAATGCTATCGGTGTTAGCGATCCCTCTGAGATTTCCGACAAAGTGTTTGCTAAAGATCCAGACTGTAAGCATTTCATGAAATACTAATATTAATTCATTTTTTGCAGTACTGTGATATAACAGTAATATTAATGCATACTTCATTCTTTGACTCTAAAAAGGTATGCCAACAATGGACATACAGAGTGAAGATGTTGTTATTGTTGAGGGGGAGAAGATGCATCTAAAGATCCCTTACAGAGCGATTCCCAAGCCAACAATGGTTTGGAAGAAGGATGACACCGAACTAAAGACTGGTGAATTGCTGACTTTCAGATGTGAACTCAACAGCCTTCATCTTGAGCTCATGAAATGCAAGCATGAAGATGCTGGTGTCTACACTGTCACTCTGGAAAACAGTCTGGGTTCAGTTACTGGAACAATTAATGTTAAAGTCATTGGTGAGACATATGTGATTATGTTTTCTTTTTCAGATCATTTCTGTTGTTAATCAATACACAAGATAATTGAGATGCATGTATTAACAGGTCTGCCTGGACAATGTAAGAGCATATCTCCAAGTGAAGTGACCAAGAACTCCTGTAAAATTTCATGGGAGCCCCCAGACAGCGATGGCGGTAGCCCAATTTTACACTATGTATTAGAACGCAGAGAGGCTAAGAAGAAGACGTTCATGCCTGTGATGCCTGCCATCAATGAGCTGAACTTTGTGGTCAAAGACCTGATGGTGAATAGTGAATATTACTTCAGAGTAAAGGCTGTTAACAGAATTGGTAGCGGGGAATATCTTGAGCTTCGTAACCCTGTCAACATAGAGGAGCAGAAGCGTAAGTATAATTTAAATTTTCTTATTTTCAATGTTATATTAGTTGATTGATATTTACATACCACTTTTCTGTAATATTTCAGAGCGACCCGATCCACCAGTTGACGTCGAAGCACAGAACCCAACCTCTCAATCCGTTACAGTTACTTGGAAAGCCCCAGCTTTTGATGGTGGATGTCCAATTACTGGCTATATTCTGGAAAAAATTGAGAAGGATGGTGATCGATTTCAGAGATGTGTTCCAAACCTTGTGCCTGGTTTCTCATACACCGTCACTGGCTTGACGGAAGGCAATGAGTACCAATTCCGTGTTCGCGCAGAGAATGTAGCGGGAGAAAGTGACCCATCCCGCAGCACTCCATTGATTAAAGCTGCAGATCCTGTCGGTGCGTATGAAAAACAATAAAAGACTAACGAATACAAATGCAAGTTAAAAAAAAGAATGGTCCTGCCACGATCTTATTAAAGTTTAAAATAAGATTTGAAAATGATGTAAATAAAAAAAGTACATTTTTCTACATTTCAGATCCACCCAAGGTGTCACTACATGCACGCGTTGCTTCTGGCCTGACTATCAGGAAAGGAGAGGAGATTCGAGTGGATGCCCACATCTCTGGATCTCCATACCCCACTGTGACCTGGTTCAGGAATGATGAGAACGTACAGAAGATTGAAAAGAAGAAACCACCACTCTTTGTGAAAAAGAAAAAAACCAAGACCATTCAGCCCGAACCTGAGGAGGAGTTCCATCCTCCCCTTCCTGATCGTCTGTCTTTTGACCAGAGCAAGAGAGGTGAGACTGCTCTAATGGTGCGTGAAGCCATCAGAGATGACCATGGACTTTTCACCATCAGGGTTGAAAACACCCACGGTTTTGCGACCGCATCTTGCGATGTCAATGTTCTTGGTAGGTTCTTGGAATTTATATGAGCTCTTTTTCGCATATATAACTGCACTCTCGCTTTTCAGAATTACATTGCCATTTGCCTTAATCTGTAGATAAACCTTGACCACCAGTAAACTTTGAATTTGATGAGATCAGGAAAGATTCGGTCATTTGCACATGGGACGCACCGCTTGATGATGGTGGCAGTGAAATTATCAACTACATCTTGGAGAAAAAGGACAACACCACTGATGAAGTTGGCTGGGTCACTGTTACCTCGACCCATAAAGGCTACAACTATCCTGTGACAAAACTTATTGAAGGAAAGGAGTATATCTTCAGAGTCACCGCTGAAAACAAGCTTGGATGTGGACCGCCATGCTATTCTCCCGCTCTTGTTGCGAAGAATCAATTTGGTAAAATCAAAAAGCACTAGGTTCATCTGTAATGTCAATTCCCAACAGTTTTTTTACGTTTATAGGTGTGCACTATTTAACAACCGTTGAAACAGGACATTGATCAGATGTTAACATTGCCACATAGTTTCAATACTTTGCACATAGTCTTTCATTTTACACAGAAATATTAATAAGGGCAAAATACAAAAACATTTATCACCACACATGGCATCCATGAGAATTTACTTGGCCATTTTGAAATATCCCCCAATTTTTGTGAGTAGTATATATAAGGCATTTATGTTTTCATTTCCTATTTTGGTGCTTAAGACCTTTTACGTTAAAGCGAAGACGTTGATCGTATGGTTGTTAAATTACATTTACATTTAAAAAATTACATTTTGCTTTATTCATTTTCTGTACCGCTCTCCAGATCCACCAGATGCTCCAAACATGCCAAGAATTGGAGAAGTCACTTCTAACAGTGTCGCTCTGTCTTGGCATGAGCCGAAAGATAACGGGAGTCCCATCTTGGGCTACTGGATTGAGAGACGCGAGGTTAACAGCAAATACTGGACCAGGGTGAACCGCAACATTCTCAGCTCCCTGGCACATAAGGTTGACGGACTTATGGAAGGCCTGGTTTATGTGTTTAGGGTCTGTGCTGAGAATCTCGCTGGCCCTGGCGAGTTCAGTGTTCCTACTGATCCTGTGACTGCTATGGATCCAATCTGTAAGTCTATATTTACTTGATACATTACACTATTATTATGATAAATCATTTAGCTAAACAAAAGATCAAATAAATATAAAATAACCATTGGATAATTATAAATAATTTACATTGTAAATTCAAAGATGCACATTTTATTTAATAATATATACATTTCTTATTTTATTCAGTGCCACCGGGTCCGCCTGTGCCGAGAATTGTTG
>JAUZSU010197212.1:0-11800 GCA_034780255.1 Parotocinclus maculicauda | reverse complement strand
TATTTTTCTTATATTATTTACATTTATATCATTAAGCAGATAACCTTATCCAGAGCGACTTACAATTAATACAGTCTTACAATCCAAGAAATAGTGGGTTAAGGGCCTTGCTCAGGGACCCAACTGTGGCAGAGGTGGGATTTGAACCCTGGACATTTAGGTCCATAGTCCAGTCACTTAACCACTAGGCCACCACATCCCAATTATCCTTTCTCATGAATCATCTATAATCAACATTCACATTTTCTTTAGAAATACATTTTCTTTCTTGTGTGTTTGTTCTCATTGTTTCTTTTAAGTAAACACAATCACACCGTTTACTAGCAGCATGTAACAAAGAAACTGTGCTGATGCTGTCTCTTGGCCGGTTTAATTAAAGCCTAAACCAGGCACAGCTCATTAGGACAAAGTGCTGCCTGTTAATGCTAAACGTATTAGCACCACGTGACCACAGCTTGGGGCTTTTGGGCAATATAGGCTTCGATTACATTACCAGCCTGAAGTGGCTCAAATCTAATGAAGTGTTTCGGTTAAAAGAATCAGTGGGATTCTCCTGGGGGGCCAGGATTGGGATATGGAACCCATCTACTGCGCCTGCACACTGTGGGAATTCCCATCTTGTTTTGAATCCGAGAAGTATTCCCTGGAGATAATTTCCTTGCAGCAGCTTGATTAACTCAGGCATAAAGTCGTACCACAAAGTCATGCCCTCATCATGTACAATCAAGCACACTGAAGATTTCACAACACCAGAAAGGTTGGTTACGGTAGGCAGACCCAGTCACGAACCAATACAGCCCAACTGCAAGGCCTTTATTCACAGTGATGCCTTTACTGCGCTTCGAATCTTCGTGCGTCTTAAGGCGCTGAGAGAGGTATTCGAATGTGGCCCTCGACATCCCACAGTTCTCTACAAACTAAAACTTTGTACATCACGGTCCCACCATTGCTGGCTTCTCTCTCGTACCCAAACATCTCTTTGTGCAGCAGTGCTAGCTATTGCTGCAAAAGCAAGCTGGCTGGCCTTTTTCCGCCTTCTCAACCTGAGTACATCAGCTGAACTGTTTCCTGTTTACTCGAGCAAAATGTGTTCCACATACGAGCTGCAAATGCATCCATTATACCTTTGTACATTGAATCACCTCGCAAATATGACGTTTTTTGTTGGTAGTGACAAAGGTGGTGTGTATACATGTATAGTATGTGTGCATGTGAGACATTTCAAGGACATTAACATTTACAGCATTTAGCAGACGCCCTTATCCAGAGCGACTTACAACTCATACAGTTTTACAATTCAAGCAATGGTGGGTTAAGAGTCTTGCTCAAGGACCCAATAGTGCAGCTTGGCAGAGGTGGGGCAGAGCTACATATACACTATTTGTTACAACCAATAACAAATAAAATATCAACAGCATATCAACATTCAGCCCTTTTAGAAATTAGATATAAGAGCTACAATAGCCGTCTGGGAGCCCACCTAACACCAGCAGGGAAGGTTGTGGTTCTCTGTGTTTTATCTTATTCTGAGGTGTGTTATGCAAAAATTGTAAATAAATAAATAAATACATTGTGAAAGCTATTTGAACTGGATTTGTTTGAAGTCAAAATCAAATTTCTCCACAACATGTCATGTAAACAGGATTAATTTATTCCCAACCTCCAAATTATTGCTTTTTATGTCTATATTTGTATGCAATTGATGATTACAAACACGAATAAAGCAAAGGAATGTAATACAATTCTAATATTATCTTCAAAGAATACGTTAGATAATTAAAATCTAAAGAAATAAAATAAATTAAAATAAAGTGAAACTTTATAGCGATTCAAGGAAATGCAGTTTCGGCACGTGTTATCAGAGGGACAGCGCTGCCAAGACTGAAGTTTACTGTAACGAGATGTGGTGGTTCGTGGTAGGACCCAAGGATGCGGGATAGACGGAATCCCACGCGGGAAATAATATCGGGCGAAAGGCTCCTGAACACAAAAAAACCAAAAGGATGAAATGGTGCGCTGCTTGTCTCACGTCACGACTGGGACCAACGCGCGAACTAATCGCCGTAGCGCCAACGGGGCAGGCGTGCAAAGAGCACGAGGCATGCAGAGAGCAGGATGGGAGACCCTCAAAGTGCCCCTAAAATACTAAATACCTCAGGGTTCCCCCCGTATGTGTCCATCGGCACTAAAAGCCCCCGGACGTAACCCACTATCCCTTAAGGTGCAGATGTACCGAATGAACACGACCTGGCACAAAACAGTGCTAAAACCCAAACCTGAACAGCAGGAGAAGCAGCTGTTTGTAATCAGGTTGTAAATTGGTCACTGGATATAAACCGCCTTACCGAAAGCTCTGTAATGGCGACCAGCGAGGACGTCCGAACGCTCCGGGGCAAAAGGTAGGAACCCTAACACATGCGTTATATAATCATGTAACTATAAAATAGTTAATTTAATATTATATACATAGTATGCATATGACCGTCCCCCTGTTCCTCGTCCTCCTTCTTCTTCTTTTGGTGATTATTGTATATTATATATATTGTATATTGTCCACTAGCACCACTGACTGGACTGGATTACGTGCATCATCTTTGGAAGATCTCACCTTTTGAGTGTTTTATTCAGGGTACCCATGTTCAAAGTTAAAATCTTTTGTTTGAATGTGGGGACAAAACAGGCCATTTGATGTCCAAATGTTAGAGTGAAGTGGAGTTCTGATGTTCCACTGTACTGCGTATTAGATCAAACACCCTGGAGTATTTCTTAAATATGGTGCAGTCACTGATTGTTAATGTGGTCATGATCCGTCGCTCATATCGACCTTCCTACACGATGGGTGTCTGGGGCACTCATAAGATGAGGATAAGTGCCGACAGCCCAGCGGGAGGCCGACAGCTGATCGTCTTCCGAGTTACAGCCCGTGTTTGCTCCAAACCTTGTGTTATCTTTCATTCTTTCTGACCTCTGTGGTTATAAAAGATTCATGTGGCCTGCTTATGGTGGTTGTTAATGCACCCTTGCACAGCTTCTCCGAAACCAGGCAGCACCCGCATGCAGTTTATAAATATTTACTAGCCCTCGCTATTTCACTTCTGCCTCTTTTATGACTCGCGTCCTCTCACACTCTTTCACCTGGATGGAGCTAATAAGATGTGACAGCAGAGGACGATACGCGATGACGGGACACGTCTGATGGAAATGGACACCAATTTCGATGTTACGGTGCAGAATGGGCTAGTCTAAAGGCTAAATGAGGTAGAAAGAGATTACTGCAGAGTTTCCAGTGATTTTTAGAGCAACTCTGTTTGCCTGTCTGTGTGAATTTATTGCTAAGGGTGTGAATATGTATCCACTGCATGTTAAGTAGTCCTGCAGTTGGTATCTAGTTGACATGTTGACTTGGGGCTGCAGAGAAAGAGACAGAGAGAAAGAGGCAAAGGGAGGAGGCAACAGCAGCAGAGCCAGGTGGAGTAAATAGCAGCAGGCAAATATCCACTAAACCTCCTTCACTCTCACTGTTCCTCCAGGGACTGCTTTTACACAGCTCATAACAAATACAGCTAAGGGGAAAATATGCTGTATGCAAATGTAGTTTTAGTTCCCCCTCTGAGACTCAGAGATAGGGAGGCATGAGGTGCATCACCTGGGATTTAGCTTGGAGATACAAATATCTTTTGTATCTGCAAGGTCATGGAAAATGAGCTTATTAACAAACAAATAATGATGTTAAAATTTTCCTTACCTTACTGGCTCTACTGTTATAGCATTCCTGTATGATGCAACTGGGGGAAAATATTATTATTATTATTGTCATTTATTATGATTGTTATTGCTTATTGTTAATATCATTTCTCTTAGTTTTTTTAAGCATTATTAGTATTTGTCTTTTTATTTATTACTGTTATTATTTATAGTGTTTATTGCAATTGTCATCGCAATTACTTATTATAATTATAGTTTACTCTTGTTTTATTATTATTATTATTATTATTATTATTATTTGTTATCATTTATTATTGTTGTATTTTTAATGTTTATTGTTATTGTCTATTATTCTTATTTATTTGTGTAATTTCTTCTCATTATTTATTATTATGGTTATTGTCAAAGTAATTATTTTTTGTAATTGTTTCTTGTTATTGCAGCTGCTTATTAGTATTATTATTTGTTATTATTGCTATTATTGTTAATGTTACATCATTATTATCATTATTAATATTACTATTATTCATTTTCTTTACCAATTAATCCGGGACTGGGTCACAGGTGAGCTGGTGCCTAGCCAGAGGCACAGGACGCAAATCAAGAACAACACTAGACAAGGCACCACTCCATCCTAGGGCGCATACACTCACAATTAACCAATTAACCAAGCCAGCATGTCTTTGGACTGTGGGAGGAAACCGGAGTACCCAGAGTAAACCCACATAGAGACAGGAAGCTCATGCAAACTCCACACAGAAGGCACTCTAGTTGCTCCACCGTTGATCAAGCCCAGGACCTTCAGGCTGTAAGGCGATGGCACTAGCCCACCAGAATCTGCTAGCCCACCAGAACAATTCTGAAAAATTTAAATTAAACAGGTAAGTATTGATTGAGTGCCAATTCATCAAAAGGGGCTCAGTAGAAGTTGGTGTTACAGCACCGGGGAGGATCCCTCCCTCAATTATATCCAGAACCCGTGCACTTAAATACTGAAATAGAATGAATGAGTCCTGCAGATAAATTCTCTTTCTGAATACATAGTCAGGGTCAGCATAAATAAAGGCAGCACACCAATCCACAGCAATTATGTATTACTCATCTCTATAAACGTCTCTTTTCTAAAGTAAGTGGCACTCGCATTAGCATAACACCTGGAATAATACGTGACTCTCTCCCACTATGATTTTACAGGATATGGCCACTTGCAGACGTATATCACGCTGGTTATGAATCAGGCTCCTTGTAAAAGTGAATCACACCATCATGATAGCACTTAATAGTAAAGCTGGGAGAGAGCGGTGCGGATCCAGGCCCGGCAGTAAAGCTGTGAGAAGAAGCACAAACGCTTCATGACTCACCACAGGGGGATCTTTTTTAACCTCACGCAGCAAGCCAGCCAATTTATTGCCTTATGGAGTAATGTGGAGTCGCTGTAGGAGCCAGAGAGGACGTGAGGAGTGCCTCGGATCAGAAATCAGCATTTCGTCCTGTACGCTATACGCATTAGTGTTTGTCTAAACCACGCTTTCCTCTGTAATGGTTGAACAGAGCGTCGGTTCCTGAACCGCAGTGGAGCTCATTCAGTAGATAAAACCTCATTTATCAGCACAGATTGCACCTGCATTGGGCGGATTACTGGAAATGCAATGAAAATGAGCACAAATGTAGTTTTCTCTGGCGTATTTCCAGACAGAATGAGATAGCTCCCATTACAGTGAGTCGACTCCGTATCCCACTGGCACCAGCACACAGTATTAGACGGTAAATATGTAATTATGAATCCTCTGCTGCGATGCAATGCGATTAGCTGCAGGCTGGGAGACACAAAGAGAGAGCAATGAGATGGAAAAGTACGACTTAAAAGGCATTATAAAACAAAGTGAGCAGACGTGGAGGTCTTACACTACCGGTACTGCCAAGCAGGTCTATCATTCATCAGTAAACGTTGACCAGACTGGACTGGGAGCGAAAATGATTTGCTTTTTACACCGATAGACTGCCCACTTTTCTGAGTTGAAGCCCGGCATGAGCACACCCATATTCAGGGTAAGAGAGGGTTATGACATGTTGGATGATTATGGATGAGTTTCATAGGAAGAATAAATGGAGATGGGAAAATGTAAGGCTCTTACAGACCAGTAAAAAGTCCAAATTTCTTTATATAGCACTTTTTACGACGGAGCATTGTCTCAAAGCAGCTTTACAATATTATCTTAAAAGGCCAGTCCCAAATTGAGCAAGCCTAGGGTGACAGTGGAAAGGAAAAACTCCTTGAATGGGGAAGGAAGAAACCTCGAGAGGATCAAGACTCAAAAAGGGACCCATTTTCCTTGGGTAGCCTAGATTTTTATTGAAATAATTAAGTTGTAGTAAGAGTAAAATTAAGTAAACAATACAATTTAAATTAATAATATAATTTAAATTAGTAATACAAATCAAAATAAATAACTAAATAGATTTAGGATGATGAATTTTCAGCAGTAAGTTATTGGAGGCACATTGTCTCCTAAAAACGAAATGATAGAGGGAGTTACTGCACTCTGGTGGGACCCAGGCATGGTGAAACTGGTTCTTGTTGATGTAGACCAGTAGAGTGATGCTAAGGTGGGGGAGCATCTAAGTTTGTGGTGCTGGAACTGGTACCAGAACATCAGCTCAGAGAGAAATGAGAAAATGTAGTTACTTAAGGTGTTAGGAGCACAGAGTCAGTCATGCCAGGCGCAGCATGAAACTCCGGCAGCACTAACTATAGCAGCATAGCTAAAGGGGAAGAACCAGAAGTTAACACAGCCAAGAGTCAAGAGCTAACTTGAGCCATGCGTCATGGTCTAAATCTAACTAAAAGCCTGAGTAAATAAGAATGTTTTTAGCTTAGACTTTAAAATTGTCTGAAAAGTGTCTGAATCTCTGACTAAAGTAGGAAGTTTATTCCATAGCTGGTGGACCAAGTATGAGAAAGCTTTTCCCCCTGCAGTGACTTTTTTAATTCTAGGTACTGAAAGAAGTCCTGCACCCTGTGAACGAAGTAGACGAGCTGGATTGTAAGATTGTAAGAGTTCACTCAGATAATGTAGGGCCAGACCAGCTTTATACGTTACAAGAAGTATTTTATAGTCAATGCGGAATTTAACTGATAACCAGTGTAGAGACGACAGAACAGAACTGATATGATCAAATTTTCTAGTTCTAGTTAGTACTCGAACTGCTGCATTCTGCACTAGTTGAAGTTTAATTAGAGATTTACTAGAACATACCGTGAGTAAAGCGTTACAGTAATCCAGTCTCGAGGTTATAAATGCATGAACCAGTTTCTCAGCGTCTTGAAAGGAGAGGATATTTTAAAGTTTAGCAATATTACGTAACTGAAAGAAAGCAATTCTTGTGATGTTGTTAATGTGCACGTCAAGGGAGAGATCTGAATCAAACGTAACACCTAAGTTTTTTGCATGTCCTCCATTGTTGTTTCTCTGGTAAAGCAGGGATAAGCAGCGAGGATGGCGCATATAATACTGTCTCAAATCACCTGCTGAAATCAGATCATCATTGTGTCTTTGGTGTATTTACACACACATGTTATGAGGCTTAACCTTATCCAGATACAGTTTTGATTCTCAAATTGTGCGATGTCTTAAACACAGATTTAACAGGGTGGTTAATTAGAGGGATCAAATAGGTGGCTCTATAAGTAAACTGTTTTGAAGGTATGTCAATAAATGGTACCTACTGTGTACAGTAGGGCCTATCAATTCCAAGTAAGTGCAGTTTTATAAACACCACAGCAATGTTGTCACTTCACTCTAATGTTTCAAATATACTGTAGTATATATAGTGACTTTTATTCACGCATCAACCAACTCATCCTAGGAGTTTAAATCATGTTTTTGGCCCAGTAATGTGGGAGTGATTAAAGAAATGCATCGAAGCACAACCTTCAAGAAGCAAATGATAATTACAAAATTGCCATAAAAACTGGATAAGTTTTTTATCAGACATAAACTTTGATAGGAAACATTTTAACCTAAACTGGGGCCAACATACAGAATGTCTAGACCTTTATCCCAATATTAATAACTGAAACCTTGCGTTAACAAACATAATAACCACTGACTATGTTTGGCAAGTTGTGAGATGGTTATCATCTGATGAAAGCACATGAAATGCCTTAAATCTTGTGGACCTCTTAATTCTCTCCAAGTCTTTGATGTCTGTGGGAATAGGATGAAGTGATGAATCATTATTAAATAAAAATATTTAATTTCTCACATACACAGATGAGCCAAAATAGTATGATCACCTGGTTCACAGTGATGTTTGGGCAGGTAGTATGTGTCTAATTAATGTTCATATGAATGCCTGAACCGAAGGTTTTCCAGCAAAACATTGCACAGAGCATCAGACTCCATCCACTGGCTTAAATTCTTCCTTTAGTGCTTACTGGCACCATCACTTCTCCATGTATATGGTTCACCCATTCCCAGCCATTTAAGTGATGTAAAAGAAACTGGACTCACCAGAACAGGCCACATTCTTTTTTTAAATAAATTTATTACACTCTGTACCTACATAGTCCCATAGTAAGTAAGGTGTGATGCATACCATATTGTGACACATTCCTTGCATAATCAGCATTAAATAAAATCCTTTAATTTGTACAGTGGTAAAACTTTTGCTGGGCTAGACTAGATGCGCTGATGAACCTTGGGCACCCAAAATCTTGTTGGTTCATGGTGCTCCTGTTGGTGCACTTACCACTGCAGGAGCATGTCAAAAGACAGTCACCTGGTCATAATAAGTTTACCCAGTTCTCCCATATCCAATATGATGACTAGAGAACAGACTGTTTACTTACTGTTTATTATATTCCAGAACTAGAGTTGCTTAGTTGTAGCATTATTATTATTCATTGTTTAAGCTTGTATGACCATATGTATCATAGATAATTGTATGGTATATCAAGCAATAACTTGTGAGGTGTCTCTTTGCTCAGCTTGCTATTGGTCATCCTGTGGTGACAATTTCACCCTCTGGTGGACTGACATTGTCTAATCTTGCCCTCCATTGCCCAGGTGATATAATGGTGAGTTCAACACAGTTTACTACTAAAATAATTTTACCTTCAAATTATGCAACATTTAGTTGTGAGAGATTGTAAGAGATTGTTAACCAGGTGTCTTTGAAAATCCCAACTGCAAGGAGGAAGATGGTGATCAGTCTGATGAGACTCTCACAAACAGTGATTCTGAGGTATATGAACCATCTTTCTTAAACTGTCTATGCTGAAACTGTAGATGGAGGTGAAGAATTTCTCTTCAGAGCATGGCTTCTTTTCCAATTTCTTTTGAATTTCTTTATACTTTGCAAACTGCATGTCTGGTTTGTGATCATTCTCAGAATGCATCCTACTTTTATGTTTCTCATTCTGCATTCTAAACCATTTCATACTGTCTCTCAAGTAAGTGAAATTATTTAAGCAAGTATTTAACATGCCTGCTACAAGGACATGTTTCAGGTATAAATGAACAGTTTGTCATTTTGTTTTAGTCCTCGACTATGTCATGATGATTGAGCAATTTTGTGTACTCCAGTGGTGTGAAATCAGCTTCAGACATGTAGAGCTTAAACTACTGCAATTCTTTACAGACAAATACATTACAAGACATTTTTCTTTGAAGTCTAGTCAGTAACTTACAACCCCAAATCAGAAAAGGGGGTTTAGGAAAAACATCAAACAACAGCAACAAAATAAGTGTTTCTTACATTCACTTTTATTTCCTAGGTGCGTCTGAGCCCAATGAAGTCAAAACCATTTCTGAACATGGTTAACATAAGGCTTTATTCTTGTTCAGAAAAGTTTTAAATGGTATTTTTGTAACTCTGTGATTTAGTGCTTGACAAAGGTTGGCCAACTGGAGATCACTGGCTTTCAGCTTAAGCTTGCACCCTTGCCCTTTATGCACTGAATTTCCTCCAGTTTCCTTTGATCACATAATGATATTTTGCACTGTAGAGAAAGAAAAATACATTTATATAAATCTGTGACATGTCTGTTAACAAACTGCAAAGCCCATCTTTGCTCATCAACGTCTCAGCTTCTCCTACATGCTGCTTTTGTACCAAATCATGATTTAATTTAATCAAGTTACCTGTTGATATCACCTGTTTGAAATAACATCTTTATCCTTTTTTACCTCATTACTAACCCTAACTTGCATAGTCTTAACTTTTATAAAATGTGTTGCAGACCTGACATGCAGGAATGGCTATACAGTATATTAACAAATTAAGTTAAATTAAATTGACCTGACAAAATATTAAATATTGTGGGTTCTGTAATACACAATGGTTTTTTTTCTATACCATCCAATTGTTTCATAATTTGGGGTTGTAGAATCTTAAATACTGAGCCACAACAGACTAATGTAAAATGTGACCCTTTGCTTTGAAGTTTCATTAATTATTAATAGCGTTGTCAGTTTCAGCTGCTCAGCTTGACTCTCTAAAACTCTCCAGCCCAACGCTTGTCTTAATACGCTGTCTCATCTAATGTCATCTAACCAGGAAGTAGATCTGGCACATGGCATGGAGGAACTTGCTAAAACCAGGGCTTCCACTACGGTCCAAGTGTCTGACTCTAAGGTAGGAGTTTTCATCTTTTAATCTGAATGGTGTGAATTGAATTTCATGTCTTACTGCGCTTTTCATTTATTTCAATCTAAAGGAACGGTTCATTAAAGAAGTACAGAGACCCATTGAGACTGTGCCCTTGAACACTGATACAAAACCTGAAAAAGCTACACTGCCTCAAAGAACTGCTGTAGCTACTTTATACAACAGCTCTGATATTAAAGATGCAGGCCAGTTTTCTCTTACAACGGCCCAATATCCTAAAACAGTACTACCGGTGACTAAACCAGCAAACCAAGACCCAGACAAGACTCTTGTGGCTGAGGAACATGCAGAAGCCAGGACTGACTTCATGATCCTAGAATCTGTTACTAAGGTGGGACATTCTCTTCATATAAAGTGTGAATTGAGTAGTTAACCCATATTTTATTGAATAGACACTCATATCCTACTTTTAATTTTAATACCAAACAAATCTGTGTCAATTTTCAGGACTCATCCCAGAAAGAAACTAGGATTATGGAATCTGAACAAATCAAGATTAAACCTGAATCTGCTCATTTAGAATCCCATCTTAAAGGAACTGTGTTACATACCACAGCTTGCAGTGCCTTTGTTGGCCCTGTACCTGAGTCACCTGTTGAGACAGTAACACCAGTGTCTCTAAAACCTGTTGTTCAAATTATCATACCGACTAAAGTATGTGCTAACAAAGCTCAGAGATTAATCAAGGACATCAGACATGTAGAAACAATGAAGAAACCTGAAGATGCAACCCCTAAAGATTTATTAAAGTCAGCTGAGAAAGCTGCTTTAAGGCCTGGAAAGGATGCTAAAGACAAGGTCAGAGTGAGCATAAAGACTGATTCAACTGACCCACAGGAAGAGTCCACATCTAAACCTTTAAAGAATGAAGAAGTGAAAGACATCAGTAAGGACCATCAGACAACCTGCACAGTCTATGAGGCCGTAAATACTACAGTGTCTACGTTGTTGCTCTCACATCCAGATGAAGACAATGTTCCTCAGATGGAAAAAGGATGGGTAAAATAATATTCTATTCTACTACCATGCAATTCTTAGTATCTTTTGATATGGGCCAATTTGTGAAATCAACCATCCGGATAAGCTCATTATACAAACACACAGTTAGTGCCAGGACAGAGTAGAGTCAGATAACTGTTTGTGCTGTACCAACAAGGAAGATATAGTGTCCAAAAGTTTGTAACAAAAACTAGTGTTCCCTTGCTTTTTGTAAAGCTGTTAAAATGGCCTATGAGCTCAGTTCAAGTGTCATAAGTGAGTAAATACAGTGGTGGTTAAGGTACTGGACTATGGACCAGAAGGTCCTGGGTTCAAATCCCACTTCTGCCACAGTTGGGTCCCTGAGGAAGACCCTTAACCCACAATTGCTTGGATTGTAAGACTGTATTAATTGTAAGTCGCTCTGGATAAGGGCGTCTGCTAA
>JAUZSU010197201.1:5000-11800 GCA_034780255.1 Parotocinclus maculicauda | reverse complement strand
CTCCTGTTTCCACCAGAACTGTCCGTCAGGATCCACAGGGTCAATATACACAGCCGGGCTGCTATAGCCAAACCTTTGTCTAAAACCAGGTGTTTCACTTTCATTGTCCAACCTCTGTATGTATAGTAGCTTCACCTTACACTTGAGCAATAGCAGCATCCTGGAATTTCATCTTGATGCTAAGTTGACCCATCTACATTCCCCATGCTTAGAAGCTTGATCAGAAATTTTTGATATCAGCTAGAAAACCATGTTTTTTAGAAAGAGAAGTGTGTAAATGATTCATATTTGCGAGATGCTAAAGCTGACAAAGATTGGAAACTAAGAAATTAAGAAATTAATCAAAGTTCATTATGTTATTAAAATCCAAATATCTGCCAATATGTTATACGATTAACAATGCCATACCACTGATAAATTAACAAATCGAATGGTGGTACTGTATATATTTTGCATATATTATACTTACATGTGCACGTGTGCTATACTTACTTATAGTCTGCTATGGACTATGAGTAATAATACAAATCGAGAGCAAGAACTGAGTGCAGGGAAGCAAACAAAAGAGTTTAGCAGCTCAGCTGCATAATTCAGTTACACAGAGAAGACTGTGCTATTTAAATGGATCAATCAATGACCAGGAGTTTGTGGAGAAAAAAATCATATTAGGAGAGAACCAATCGATGTAAAGATCTATTTGTCAAAAATACAGTTTGTCCAAAATTGGCATAATTGCAATTTTTCCCTAGTCCCCAGCTGTCCAGATTTTCTGTCAGCGCTGTTGTTTTAAAAACAGCTTGGAACAAGCGACAGGTGGTGGGTAACTTGAGACCCTGTAGGGTGAACTAACCAGCTAATATCATTTTCCTGTTCCCCTGAAACAGCATCAAGTATAACTGGCAGGAACAGAAAGGTTCTGTGTTTTGTTGAATGTAATCATGATCAAATTATGTGCACAAAAAACCAATAGAAAGTAACAGAAAATGGGTAAGGCTGTCACTGTGTTGGGTACCAAGGTAACAAAAATTAGAATCATGCAGGAGGTAGGTGTTGTCATTGTCAAACTCGTTTACTGTGTCACGTGAACATTTGCAAAGAAAACACTAAGGTGTACACACACTGTGCATTTAGAGGATTTAAACCATTATCATGTAAAAGGAAGGTTTCCATGTCAATGTTTGAAGGTTAGCGCCTAATTCTTTTAGAAAAACACAGTATAGAGCATAAGTCTGAGGCCACCATTTGATTTGTTGTTTTAACAATAGTTTAATGACCATATATAACATTTTGTCAAAAGCTGGGCCCGAAAATAATTTCATTTGACACGGCATAATACTGATTTTTACATTTATTTGCTACTACTCTTAAAAAATCTTAAAAAATGCCATTCCAGATCAAGCTTCTTCACGCAGAAGAATGGTCAGCTTGGCAACCTGATGAAGCTGGCAGATGCTGCTATTTCCGAGTTGGGAATCACAATAAAGCACTGATCTAAATATCAAAATCAACCGTGAACTAATATGAAAAATAAAAGTGTATAGTTTATTATCTGGTTTTAACAATTGCCAGGGTTGTATATTACTAAAAATTGTGTGAGTAGACCTCAAATATGCTGTTCATGCAAGATGATCTAAGAACAGGAGAAACTAGTGTTCTGCAAGGAACAGGGAAAATGACACTTTATTAGAGACACCTGTCCTTTCCCAATTGGAACTTCCCTGTATGGAAATTAGACACCTCACCGGAGTGCAGCATAAAGTCCAGTGAGCAAGTTTTCAGTGGATCAGTTTCAGTGCGAATCCACATTAGAATGGAAAATTGAGCGATCTGGTTTCAAAAAAGGAAAAACCAGTGCTTGACAGGCCGGCACCAGTATTTCAAGAACTGCCAGCCTTGTGGGGTTTTCTTATCCAGTGGTGTCAAGAGTATACAGAAATTGATGTGATTGAGGAAAAACATCCTGTAAAAGGGGATAATGTGAATGTGAATAACTTGTCAAAGGAAGGGGTGGGTAAGAGGAGAACATCGAGAATCATTCTGACAAACAGGCGGTGCACAGTCAAGCAATCTGCAGCTGAATACAACGCTGGTGCTTTAACTAATGTGTCTGAACACACAACTCACCATCCCATGGAACAGGTGGGCTATAACAGCAAATATGCAGTTTGGGTGCAATTGCTGTCTTAGTGAAACAGACTTCAGGGGGTAGAACAGACAAAAATCAGAGTCAAAAAACACTGCATGGTCAGATCAATCCATATTTAATTGTACCATGCTTATGGGAGGGTCAGAATTTGGCACAAGCTGTATGAATTTATTAAACTGTTCTCTCAGGTGTCAACAGTTTAAGCTGGTGGAGGAGCAGTAACAAGGGATTGTTTTGCACATTGTGGGTCCTCTCGTATAAATGGAAAGACATTTGGGTGATAGGGCTTATTAAGCATTGTGGCCAGTCAAAGTCATGCCTTTATGGCAGCTGTTTATTCTTTGGCAGAATGGTACTTTCAGCCGGACAAAAAATGAGGGTCGCTTAATCACGGTTCTAGGAACATGACCATAGTCTTTCTTGCTTCCCTTTCCTTCATATGCTTTCCTTTGATTGCCAATGAGTTTATGAGTCACCTTTTTTAAATAACCAGTGCTCTGTTTTTAACTGATTGTGCTACACAGTCATATGGAGGCTCAGATATTTCTCTTCTTAGATCTGCCATTATTGTTTTCTTATTGTTTTGCAGAACCTATTATGTTTTTACAAGATATCATATCTTAGTTCTAATGTCTTAACTGTCAACGTTTCATCTAAGTTCTAACAGAAAAGATAACATGTTAAGCTGTATGAAAGGTAAGTGATTTTAATGCTATAATCTATAAATAATCATGAGCATTATCTGGACTTGCTACTGGTTCTCTTAGTGTTCTCCTGTTATATCATGACTACTGCAGTGCTTTTCTGGTAGATCTTTCCATATGTACAAGACCCCTGCAGCTGATCCGGAATAGAGCATCATGTCTGGTTTTTAATTTACCAAAGTTTTCTCATGTCACTCCACCCCTGTGTTTGTTTCACTGGCTCCCCGTAGCTGCCTGCATGAGATTCAAAACTCACAAAAAACAACAACAAAGCCAAAAGTGGATCAGTCCCATGCTCACATAAAGGCTCTAATCAAACCATGTTCTGTACCTTGTTTCGTTGTGACTAAAACTTGACTCAACTGGACTCATCAAGCAAGATCAAAGAAAGACAAGAATTAAGAGTCTTTCACATACTGACATGAACTTGTAATTGTTGTCTGAAAGGCAAGTTTTTAATAGTGAATACAGACTCACCTTTTCATGCAAAACTTAAGTGAGAACTGAGCTGCACTTACACAGTTATAAAAAAACAGTTCCTGTCTTGTGCGATTGTTTCTGTTTCTAGCATCAATTACTAACAGGAACTAGTTGGACAGACCTGTGTGTTTGAACTGGTGTGCGTTTGTACCACCATGAAGTAAGAAGAAGAATACAAAGCATTTCTGTCAGTCACTGTGGATTACAGTGTATACTGCATTGCAGTTGTTCCCCATATGACCTACTCTGTCTTGCAATCATGATACACAACTTCACCATACCTGCCACATCTACATGCAGTCAGCATCACCAAAGCACCACAGCAGAAGGGCTAACTGCACTTACCACAGTGTTGTGCCTTCAGCCATCAATTTTGCCAGTATATAATTAATTGGAGACAACAACATGAGAAACATTTTACATAATTATTTTACTTTTCTCATGCCAATATTTCACAGTAAATCTAATAAATTTTACATAACTATACACAAACTATTCCACTAATATTCCACAGAAAAAAAAACATTATATTCCATTATTGGCCAAAGTGAAATTTAAAATTGTCAAAAATACTGAAACAATATTTTACTTGGTTTACGTTCTTCAGTTTTCCTGCACCCAAGTATTTATTTGTGGACTGATGCTATCGATTTGACAGCAGATTTTGGCAATAAACATGGCTCATCACTATATGTACAAAGACCAAATTCCGATTTTATGCAAAAGCCAATTTGTTTAGCCTGCACCATTAACTCAGATAAAAATGTACTGCATGTTTAATTTATTGTTATTTTAAGTATATTATCTTGATCAATATTCAATGTTTAATTTACGCTTTTTCCTGGTCAGGGTTGAACACAGTTCAGGCATTAGCAAGTTTTGTTTGGGATGACAGTCCATTGTAGCTTGTCTATTTAAAGACGTTAATCCTTCAGACAACAGAATAAATTCAACTTCATACTAGTAACTATCATCAGTTATTTATTTTATGTAAACACTATTGTGTCTGTCATGAATATAGCCATTGATGCTGATGTGACTTTATGAAACTATTAAACAAACAAGCTCTGCAGGTCCAGTGAAACAGCTGGCCGCAGAAATGGACTATAAAATCCAAATAAACAGAGTCTTGTGTCATGTGGAGTGATCTGAATACAAATTCTGAAAACACATTTGGACTGCGCATGCAATCATGACACAACTTCCACAGGGGCAACACAGACCTAAAAATTAATCGTGCTGGACCATCTGGGTGTTTTATATATATTAAATTGAAGACCTCATCCTTTTCCAAACCATGTCATTGCAACAACGGTCAACTGATATTGATTTATGGAATTCACAGTTGTTCAATGTGAGGAGATGCTGGTGCACAGCAGTGATGGTAGCGTCACTACTCAATTACCTAATGTACTCAATTACCTAATGGCCAATTTCATGTACTTCTGCTTTGCTGGAGTTTTTCTGTTATATGATATGCTCCCTCCTTTACATTTCTATAAATAAAAATATGATTTTGATTCCACTATTTATTGTTACTTTTGAGTAAAGGAAAAAATCTAACTAGTGGATAGTAAGGATGTTACACTGCATGCCGGAGCTATGAATTGTTTTTTTTAAATTGTAGTACACTTTCAGTCAAAGATCTTTGTTGCTGTGATTTGTATGAAAATTAAGATGAAGCCAGAAGGAAAAAGAAAATATTCAACTCTGTGGAAACATTTTAAAAGAATTGATCACAATAAGATACAGTATATCCAGGTTTGGTATTTATTATTCACTCAGCAATCCGTTTATAAGGCACACTAATTTATCAGAATAACTTACCATACACATGCACATTGTAGTTCTACAATTAAAGACTGTAGTCCATATGTCTGTCTACATATTTTGTTGGTCGCCTTGAATGGTCAGGACCCCAGAGGGCCACCACAGATTAGGCATTATTTGGGTGGTGTATCATATTAATTACTGCAGTGACACGGATGGTGGAGTTGTGTTAGTGTGTGTTTTGCTGGTACGATTGGATCAGGCACAGCAGTGGTGCTAGTGTTCATTTACTGTGCGCTGTATTAAACACTACCATATTGCTCCACCTTGTAGATTTAAAATCAGAGACTATAGCTCATCAGTTGTTCCACAGTTAGTGTTTGTCATCCTTTATTCTAGCCCACATGATGGTGGCTGGACGTTTTTGGTTTGTCAGTCCAGCAGTGATTCATCAGTTACGATGCAATGATTAGAATGTCATTTTGGTCCTACTTTGTTCTCCATTTCTGCACCCCACCCTGTTGATAATATTTTGTCTTATTTTGATTCTATTTTTGGTCTTTACTCTCAATCTCTTAATCTTGGCACTTTGGGGAGGGTCTATGTAAAGATGGTATCACACTGTAGAGGGCATGCTATTGTGCCTTATCATGCACAGTTCTATTGCCTCATACTGGGCTTTCTTTGCTCAGTGTCTAGTCTTTATGGTGTCACTATCATGTTACATTGGGTCCCTGCTACAGACTTCAGCATTAGCACTTGTGTCTTCTGAGCGTTAGTTTTCTGATTAATCCCCTATCCATACAGTTAATGTCAGCTAGTTATCCACAAAGGAAATTGCTTTCTACTCACGTAAGCAGGAACAGTGAAATGAAAAACAATTTCCAACTTTAACTTTGTAAATTCAACTTATCACTTACCCAATGGTAAACAGTGATATAATTATAAAAACCATACTGTAAGCCCTTTCAATGAAAAACACAATAAAATCACAGATTGGCAGAAGCCAAGCAAGGGGTTAAAATACATGACAGTAAGAGACATGAATGAAAAGAATCACAATCTATTTTCTTGCATTTTGAATTCAGATCAGATCTTCAAACCATTTTCAAAACAAGTTCCAATAACTTTACCTTTACCATATACTCTTAGCCAGAGTAAATTATAGGTTACAGTTGATTACTCATTTTAGTGAATAAAGTCATAGATAAAATTTTGTCACATTCGTTCCTTGTAGACAGGCTGAAATGAAGAGTGAAGAGTTTATTTTTAATTACTTTTTAGCCTTTTCAGGTGGTTTGTCGCTGTGCTCGGAGTGATGTTAGATAAGATTCAATAGGCCTGCAGTGTTTGTTTGTTTAATAGTTATATCAGCATCAATGGCTATATTGATGACAGACACAAGAGTGCTTACATGAAATATATTATTGATGATACGAACTGGTACGAAGTTCAATTTATTCTTTTGTCTCATATATACAACTATCTAAAAAGTTAAGGGCTTGTTCACCATCACAACAGTCAGAGGATGGTGAAGCTGGGACGTGGTCCTTCCACCTAATTGAAACAGTCAAATTATACATTTTTCCATTTGAGCCTCAAGGCAGTGCAGCACATAAATCTCCATTCCCCCATCTTAAGTGAAAATAGATCAGTGATGGACAGAGCATTGGCAAGATGAAGAAAAAATGGGCCCGAGG